>JAOTQH010242083.1:0-12621 GCA_025631255.1 Cornus kousa
GTTCGAGATATTGGACAGTGTAGGAGAGGTTGCCTATAGACTTGCTTTGTCACCACAGATGGACAAGGTTCACAATGTTTTTCATAAAAAAAAAAAAATTCAAATTTTAAGGGGAAAAAACCAAAAAAAAAAAGGTTTTTTAATTTAATTTTCGCACAAATAATTTATTTTAAAAAAAATAAGTTCAAAATAACATATCAGGGTGACATCATCTTCTTAACAATTCCCACCTTCCTTTTCAGAACTAAATCACCAGGTGCAAAATCCCTATGCCTCACCTTTTTGTTGTAACTGTTCATAAGCGTTTGCTGATATGATGAGAGCCTTACTGCCGCTGCATC
Source organism: Cornus kousa (assembly GCA_025631255.1). Classification (NCBI taxonomy): domain Eukaryota; kingdom Viridiplantae; phylum Streptophyta; class Magnoliopsida; order Cornales; family Cornaceae; genus Cornus; species Cornus kousa. Next base: position 342 of record JAOTQH010242083.1, read on the forward strand.
CCTTTTCTCTTCCAGCAAATCGAGATTAAATTTCAGCATGCTATCGTTCTGCTCCTGATTCCATGCCGAGCTTCGAACAGTTGAAACTAAGTGCTCAACCGGTATTACCACCTCGGTGCCGTACGCCATAGCGAATGGGCTTTCTCTAGTCGGTCGCCTTAGGGTTGTTCTGTAAACGCACAAGACGTTGGGAAGCTCGTCCAACCACTTACCCTTCTCGTCCTCAAGCTTCTTCTTAATACAAGCAAAGATTGTTCTATTCGTAATTTTAGCTTGACCATTTGCCTGCGAATGGCTGACCGCTGCTAACTTATGATTGATTCCATACTCTTTCAGCAATTCCCTCACTTGTTTACTGTCGAGACTAGTCCCATTGTCCATAACAATCGATCTTGGCACATTTAAACGACAAATGATATTATTCCAAATGAAACGTCTTACTTGGGTCTGGGTCACACTAGGATACGGTTCTGCCTCCACCCATTTGGTAAAATAGTCTGTTGCAAGCATAACGTATTTGTTCTGTGATCTCACGGTTTGCAGAGGTCCAACCACATTCATCCCCCATTGCGCGAAAGGCCATGGTTTGGCCATTACATGCAAGTCTTCAGGTGGTTGGTGGATCAATGGTCCGAACCTTTGGCACTTATCGCATCTTCTAGAGAATTCTTCTGCATCCCGCGACATGTTCGGCCAAAAATATCCTTGTGTCATCGCTTTGTGCGCTAGAGATCTCCCTCTTGAGTGATTGCCACACACACCTTCATGGATAGTTCGCAAGATCTGCCTAGCTTCTGTAGGGGTGACACATTTCAAGTAAGGACCCGAGAAAAACCTTTTATACAACTGGTTATGCACAATGGCATACTTCACAGCGTTTGATCTAATCTTCCTTGCCTCGTCTTTGCTTTCTGGCAAAACTCCATCTCGTATGAAAGTGATGATTGGATCGATCTAACTTGGCTCATACGGTATAACTTGCCAAGGATCTGAGCCTGATGGTCGTTACGTTCTCTCGGCAATTAGATTAACTCAGCCTCACACATAACGGCGTAACAGTATGCCTCCATTGTCTCATCCTTGGTTCCGTACTCCTCAGTCACCTGCCGAATGATCAGCTGTGAATCGCTAAAAGCAACTAAGCTGTTGACCTTTAGCTCTTTAGCCAACTTCAATCCCATCAGCAATGCTTCATATTCTGCTTCATTATTGGTTGCTCTGAACTCAAGTCTGAGCGCTTGACTCAGCGAGGTGCCTTCTGGCGTCTGCAGTTTGATCCCAATTCCTGACCCCATCTGATTCGAAGAGCCATCAACGAAAAGCTTCCATGAAAAATCTCCAGGATTTTCCTCTGGGTCCGCTATGTCACACTCTAGCAAGAAGTCAGCAACCGCTTGTGCTTAGATGGCCGTTCGGGGTTCATACGTTATGTCAAAAGAGCTCAACTCGATTGCCCACTTCGTCATTCTTCCCGACAGATCTGGCTTATACAGGATCACCCTTATAGGAAAAGTGGTCAGAATGACTATAGGATGGGATTCGAAGTAGTGCCTGAGTTTCCTCTTTGCATTCACCGATGATAAGATCACTCGTTCGGCCTTCGAATACCTTCTTTCTGGTTCGATCATTGTTTTGCTGACATAGAACACTGGGAACTGCTTACCCTCTTCACGTTGTATCAGAACGGCGCTTGTCGCAGTGCTGGACACTCCAAGGTACATGAAAAGCTTTTCACCTGGTTTTAGGGCAGTCAAGACTGGTGGGTTCCGCATATATTCTTTCAACCTGGTCAGTGCCTGCCTTTGCTCATCCCCCTAAGATTGCTTTCCGTGACTTCTTATTGTATCGAAGAATGGCTTGCAGCGGTCTGGCAACTTAGAAATTAATCGACTCAATGCCGCTATTCATCCGATGAGAGCTTGCACCTCTTTGACTGTACTAGTCTCTGCATTCTTGAGCAGAGCTTCCGCTCGAGCTGGACCGACTTCAATCCCTCTGTTGACCACATGCCCCAGGAATTGCCTAGACCCTTCGCCGAACGAGTATTTGGTGGGGTTCAGCTTCATACAGTACCTTCTCAATACTTCGAACACATCTTGCAAGTGTTGCAAATGATGGTCCTTCTTTCTACTCTTTACCACCATATCATCAATGTATGCCTCTATGGTCTTACCCATCTGACTTTTGAAAATCTTGCTGACCAGCCCAGCCTCTGGTAAGTAGCCCCAGCATTCTTCAATCCGAACGGCATGACCTTATAGCAATAGATTCCTCGTTTAGTAACAAAAGAAGTCTTTTCCTCGTCGTTTGGATCCATTGGGATTTGATTGTAGCCTGAGTAAGCATCCAGAAAGGTCAGCCGTTCGTACCCAGTCGTAGCGTCCACCATTTGATCAATCTTCGGTAATGGGAAGCTATCCTTCAGGCAGACTTTGTTCAGGTTCATAAAATCTATGCAAACTCTCCATTTCCCATTCTTCTTCTGCACTACAACAACGTTCGAGAGCCAGAACGGATATTGAACCTCTCTAATGAACCCTGCTTCCAACAACTTGTCGACTTCATTAGCTATGATCTGGTTACGCTTCGGGGCGAACTTCCTCTGCTTCTGTCTTACAAGCTTGACGTTCGGGTCTCGTTAAGGGAATGACAAGAGACAGAGGGGTCAATCCCCGTCATGTCCGAATGGCTCCAAGCAAACACATCGGCATTCTGAGAGAGGAAATCGATTAATTGGCGCTTTTCATCCTTTGCAAGCCCTGACCCTACTCTTGTGGTTCGGTCTGGCCTCAGATGATCGATTTGCACATCAACGAGAGGTTCTTCGGTCAAGACCGAAGGCTCCTCCTCCCCACTCTTGTTAGGTGGAGGCTCCTGTAATTGCTATCTCGGGCTAGCAGAACGGATGGGAGCTTTTCCCTTCCCACAGCTTTCAGAGTTACAGAATAGCATTCTTTGGCTGCGACCTGGTCCCCATGGATATCAATTACCTTATTCCCATCCGGACTCAAGCATCTCATTACCTAATGCAAGGTCGATGGGACACCCTCGACCCTATGAATCCACCCTCTCCCCATTAAAAGATTGTAAGACGGATGGATCTCGACTACCACAAAGCTTTCAATCAGTTCTCTCTCAGCAGCTCGAACCAGCAACTCCACCATACCGATCGGTTCCACTCGTTTCCTATCGAATCCTAACAAGGGATTTCCAGTGGGTTTGAGCTTTTCTGGCTTGATCTCAAGTCGGTCGAACGTAACCCTTGGCATGACATTTGCACTACTCCCTGGATCAATTAGCACCCTTCGTATTAAACACTCTGCCACCATCAAGCTGACGACTAAAGGATCTTCATGAGGGATCTGAACTCGCAGCAGGTCTGTTTTGTCAAACTTTATTTGCGTTGATGCGTTCTGTTGGTGCAAAGCATTTACACTGCCTATTCTCCTCTTCATCTGTGCTTCACGAAGACGCGTTCGGAGTAGCTCTTTCGTTTCTTCAGTCTGCTCTGGTTGGCCATGAATCGCATTTATAATCCGAACTGGCTGAGCGTTATGGTGGCTTGACTTCTAACTTCGTTTGACTTGCTCAGCCGGTCAGTTCTGCTCTACTGCCAGCCCTTAGACATATCCTGCGAACTCCCCCCTTGCTATCAGCATCTCCACTTGCCTCTTTAAGTTCCTGCATTCATTAGTTAGGTGACCGAAATCACCATGGAAAGCACAATGTTTGGATTGATCTCTCTGTTCGAGAGGTTGTCTGACTGGTAGGGGAGAGCAAAACTTATCATTGTTTTCTTGGTACAACCTCGCCAAGGTGACCTTGAGTGGAGTGACCAGTTCTTCTTCTCTCGGCCTCTTTTCTACCTTCCAGGAGGTTTGACGCTGTGGCGGAGCTTGTTTTTGTCTAAACTTGGTTTTGGATTTCTCCTCCGTCGAGATCATAGATGTCTTCCTGGCGTTGGCTGCTGCTTCTTCCACCAGGCGCACAAAACCATCCGCTTTTTCGTTCAACTTATCCATCGTACTCGGTGTATTCACCACTAGGCTTGTGTGGAACGGTGTCCCCCGGTTCATTGCTAGTTTGAACACTTGAACTGCCGTAGATAAATGACATTCTATCACCATGCTCTTGACAAGGTTAAACCGGGTAAGAAAAGCTTGAAGACACTCATCTTCGTGCTGCTTCATCGTGAATAGACTTGAAATATCTTATGTCGGGCGCTTATTCCCGTAGTACTGGCTTATGAATCAATCACACAAATTCCGGAAGCTATTCACCGAGCCTCTCGGCAGGTTCTTGAACCAATTGAGCGCTGGTCCAGCCAGGCATGTAGGAAAGCACTTGCACATCAGGGGATCATTCTCCGTGTTCAAAGCCATTGTCAACTGGATATGGTACACATAATCAATCGGATTGGTCGTTCCATCGAACAGAACGAAAACTAGCATGGAAAACTTCCTCGAATTCGGAGCATTCAGGATCTCATCTGTAAACGGTGAATCAACTGTCCGTGCAGCCGAACGGAGGGCCTCATTCTCCCTTGGAAGCCTTGGGAGAATTCTCTGATCTACAGATCTCCTATCCGAACTTTTATGGTCGTACGAAGTCATTGAAGGCCGGTAAAGCGGATCGAACGATCTTTCCTCCATGAACTCTCTCTGCCAAGGCGGTGTAGCCTTTTGGTGACCAAACTGCATAGCTTCTTCCCGCCTCTAATCGAAAGCCATGGCGTCTTCTCGCCTAATCTGCTCACGATGCGGATCCAAATGAATAGATCCTTCTCGATCCTCTACGTGACGAGCATTTGACGGTAAATCGCCTGGCTTGACCTCCTCGTGGTGAAGATCCATGTGATTGTTCCCTTCCTGCTCGCCTTGGTGTGCGACATCGGGTTGCATAACTCTTTCGCCTAACGGAGGTGGTCATGGAATTGCCGAAACTTCCCGACGCTCCATTCCAGCTCGCAATTCTGCATTCTTTCTTCTCAGAGCTTCAATCATTTTCATTAACTCATCAAGCTTCGTCTGCTGGCCATTCTCCTGCGGATTGGAATTCTCACCTCCTATCATCGTTCCTGATCGGAGCAGAGTCATTAACTGCGAATTCCTGATCAGATCTAGCCCTTATTCCTATAGATACACCAGATCTGACTCTAAACTAGTTGAATTTCGATCTTTTTCGGCTAGTTCTGAATCCTTCTAACCGTGAATTTATCAGATCTAGCTCGTAAACCAGATCATGATCATACAGATCCGATTCCAATCTCCAAAGATCAATTGGAATCAAAAACTCCGCAAAAACTAGATCGCAACCTCGCCGATCTGAATTCAATCTCCAGAGATCAAGCTTCTTCTTCATGTATTAGTCTTGATCGAATCAACCTTCATCGATTCTCACAGACGGTGCCACTGAAGATGCAAGGAATTTCTCTCTCTATTTTGACAGAGTATCTTTACACTTCCATATTTGTTCTCCCTTTTTCCTTCTATCTTCAGCCTATTTATAGAATGCTATAGACATTCTAGAAGCTTCCTAACTTATCCCTCTTGCTGGACTCTTCATATAGGCCTCTTTTCGCCATGGGTCCAATTCCTTTTATTGCTAAACAAGGCCTCGAAATTGTTTTCTCCCTTTCATTAGGCCTGGTGATAAAAACTTCATCCGGCTTAACTCCACTTGTTTGACCCGCTTCCAACCCGTTTTTGACGATTTGGACCGTGCCCAGCCCACGCTGTTTTTGGCATTTTCACTAACGAATTAATTCTCTCAAATTTTTTAGCTTTTAATCCTAGTGCTTAAGCAAAGAAGAGATAGAAAGAGAAAGAGGAAGTGAGTTGAGGGTAAAACAAAAGCAGGATAAAGTTGGGTTAAGGGTTAAGGGAGAGAAAGTTGTTTGTAATTTTGACAATAGTGTTTTGTTTTCAGAAAATTAAAAATAAAAAAATGTATTTTTTTTTTTATTTGGTTCAATTTTCTGCTATAAAGCATAGACACACTTTAAAAGAGTTTCGTGCTCATGTCGAACATGTGTTCAAATTATTATTATTATTTTTCAAGGTCGGACATACGCCACACGTAGCTGAAGGACAAGAAGGGGAGAGAGAGAGAAATTGTTACTTTTTCATCTTAAAAAGTATATTAAAAAGAGAAATAAATTAAAAAACATATACATTTGGTTATAAAGATAACTTATTCAAATGTTTGATATAACCTTATATTTTAATAAAATTTAAACTATGATTTTTATGTTTTTTTAATAGTAGTAGGGATTATTTGGTTAGCCTAATTTAAATATAGATAAAAAAAAATTATATATAATAAATATATATATATATATATATTATTTTATTGTCGAGTCTGTGTCTTATTTTTTAAAAATTTGTTGTATTGTTGTATCCGTGTCGTGTCGTACTGGTGTCCCATATCCGTCTGAAAACTAAGTTATAAAAAAAGCTTGTTTTCAGATAAGTGTCTTTGATTGTTATCTGAAAATTATTTTCTGTTCTCTGAATTATTGAGAACTGTTTTCAAAATTACAAACCAAACATGTCTTTTTGTTTCTTTAGTGCTCCCGAATCTCAAAAATACCACATCTTACGGCTAAAAATGGGGAGCACGTAAGCGCACTGTCACGGGCTTGGAGTTTCAGCACCACTCTAGCTACTCTCATGCGGCACCAAAACGTTGTTTCTACTCTCGCAAGTACTTGGTCAGCCTAACTCCCGTGCCCACCTTAGCCAATGCACTCCCCTCATGAGCTTACTAGTGTTGCAGTGGCCCTCGCCCTTTCCTCACTTAGCTTGCACACTCACACACACTAAGGCACTTAAGTTGGCAAGGAAAGAACACTTCTATTACTACAAAGAATGTTTTGTACAAGGCTAGCTCTCAAACTCTCTACAAAGCTCTCAAGACTCACTTTAGGACTTGATGGCTACAAAATGATGTCCTACTCCTATTTATAGGCATCCCCATCCCTAATGGACAGTTTAAGATGCATTCTAACTGACGGTGGAGATCGATTCTCTATAATCTTCTCCCACTTTCTTCACACTTCTATATATATATCTACAAGTATCTACAACATTTTAATACTCTCCATACTACTTCACACAACTTTGGAGAATGTATAACATTCCACACACTTCTATAATATTCTACACATATCTAGAATCTTCAACAAAACTCTAAATAATTCCAGAAGACTCTAGAAACTCCTCTCGCCATGCAGTTCTCATGCAGCACCCTACTCGGCGTCTGCGTATCATCTGCATGGCGTAACCTTTATAGGCGGGGCGTGACATTCTCCCCCACCCATTTCCGTGACGCCCTCATCACGATTTCTTCAATTGACCCAGCCTCTTGCAGGTCATAAGCACATACACATATGTCCTTGGCACAAAAAACGTGCGCGTGCCCTTCAAGAGGTGTGAGTGCCACCTCTAGACTCTCATTCCTACCCATGAGTGTCACCATGCATGCGGCCTTGCCTTCCTAGCCTCCAAGTATCATCAATGCACCAAGGCATAGTAATGGCGCGGCATTGTTCCTGTCCACGAACTCCAGCCCAGCACCATGTTGTGGTTGTCCATCTTCGAAACCTGGAAGTTGGTCTTGCCCTTCCACCTTTGCATGCATAGCTCCACATCCTTGCATACTCTGCTCGCACGTGCCTCCTCAAAGTTGACGGCCTTAATCTAACCCTCCGTCTTGTGCATCTCCAAGCCAAGTTATTGCGTCTCCTTTTCGGGGTAATGAAGTTGTGTGTGGCGCCCGTGTCCACCAATGGTTGCACGGCTTTACAACCAACTTGCGCATCCGGATAGCGCAATCCGGCTACCTTCTTCGCCTTGCCCTTCTTTTTGGTGTCATGCACCATGCTACTCAGCATCTGCATAGCCCCCATGCACCTGTCTTCATCGTTACCCGCATCGTCCATTTTGCCCTTGCCTTTATCCTTCACAAGGGTACTCATGGACTTCTTGTTAGGGCAGTGTCGCAATATGTGCAGCCCATCGCATAAGTAGCACTTCGGCTCCCACTTAACCTTGTCGCAGCGCTCCCTTTTGCCACTAGGCTTAGACCTCTCTCCATGGTCCTTGCCCTTGTCATGGCGTGGGCATTTCTTCATGTCGTTATGTTCATCATCGCTGGCCTTGGTCGACTTTCCTTTCTTAGAGCACCGGTCTTCCCCACCTTTGTCGTGGTCCCTCCTCGGAGACGTAGCCCTCTTATTATCACGCCTAAAGTCTTTAAGGCGCTCCGCTATAGCCATTACGAATGATAATTCTCTAGGCTCCCTCCTCCTAAGCTCCCTAGCCACCTAAGACTGCAGCCTATCTATGAACAAGCACACGTGTTGCCGCTCCGGTATCTTTGGGATTTCCAGTATCAAGTTAGAGTACTCCTTCACATACTCCCTTATGTTGCCCTACTGCTTTAGGCGCCTTAGGTTTATTATGGCGAGGTCCTTAACGCCCTCGAGGTAAAACTGCCTCTTGAACTCCTCCCATGTGTCAACTGTTCTTGCGCATCTACCTGTGAAGCGCTGCCTCTACCATAGAACAGCAGTGTCCGTGAGGTACATAGTGTCTGTCTGCACCTTCTCCTCATCGTCCTCAATGTCTATGCACTTGAAGTATCGCTCCATGTGCCAGAAAAAATTGTCAATCTAGCACGCATTCCTTGCCCTATCATACTACTTGGGCTTCGGCGCCTTCTTTTTCCTTGGCTTCACCCCGACCTCACGCACCTGGGAAAACTCCTTCTTGCATTCGGCAATCTCCACGTGCAAGTCGTCTACTCGATCATACAAGTCTCTTTCCTTCTCTCGTGCCTTAATGGCCATGCTGTTGATCAACTCGTAGAGCTCCGCAATCTTTCTCTCGAGCCTATTGAACTTGGTCTCCGTGTAAACCAAGTGTGTGGCGAGCTTCTCCTCGATCCAAGCTCTGCTCCATGATATGGACATAGTGGTCTTATTTGCTAGCCATGTGCTACTCCAACAAAGCTCCCTTGACGAACCTGCTCTGAAACCAACTATCACGGGGTTAGAGTATCAGCACCACTCTAGCTACTCTCATGCGACACCTAGACATTACTTCTACTCTCATAAGTACTTAGTCAGCCTAATTCCCGTGCGCACCTTAGCCAACGCACTCCCTTCGTGCGTTTACTAGTGTTGTAGTGGTCCTTGCCCTTTCCTCACTTGGCTTGCACCTTCACACACACTAAGGCACTTAAGTTAGCAAGGAAAAAATACTTTTATTACTACAAAGAATGCTTTGTACAAGTCTAACTCTCAAACTCTCTACAAGGCTTTCAAGATTCACTTTAGGACTTGATGGCTACAAAATGTAGTCCTACTCTTATTTATAGGCATCCCCATCCCTAATGGACGGCTAAGATGCATTCTAACCGACGGTGGATATCGATTCTTTAGAATTTTTTCTCACTATCTTCACACTTTCATATATATCTACAAGTATCTATAACATTCTAAAACTCTCTATACTACTACACACAATTATGGATAACTCTAGAACCTTCCACACACTTCTATAATATTCTACACATATTTAGAATCTTCCACATAACTCCAAACACTTCCAGAAGACTCTAGAAACTCCTCTCGCCATGCAGTTGCCATGCAGCGTCCTACTCAGCGCCTGCGTAGTGTAACCTCCATAGGTGGGGCGTGACAATTTGCTCGCAATAACATTACTCAATAACAAGTACATTAAATCAAAAATATTACGCCTGTACTTTAAATCAAAAGGTCTAATATGATGACATATTTCAAGTCACCAACAGGCCTATGGCCTTGCGGTACCAGGCTCCTACTTCCCAAAGGAAGGTCAGGAGTTCGAACCTCAGTTAAGGCAGTGTGTGTGAGTTCCAACTAAGAAAAAAAAAAAAAAAACATATTTCAAGTTGAAAGAGAAAATCACTATACACTTGGAACAATCTGTAACACTCAATGAAACATCTAGATCGAATAATACAAGTATACAACAAAAGACTATCCAACCATATTATGTCCTTTTGAACTATCATGTTGAATTGTGATTTGGAATTATCAACATACCCTCTCAATTAAACCAATTAACCAAATCCTATTCTTACAGGGGGCAATTTATGTTTACATGAAGGTTGATTTGTACTTATAAAGTCTAATTTTTTTGTATGTCAATGTTTTAAACCGAAAATTAAAGGGTCTTTGGTCTGACGGTATAACCCTTCTATTCTTAAAGAGGGACCTTCTATTCTTAAAGAGGGAGGGAAGAAGAGGGGAGGCGCTTGAGTCCGAACGGATAAAAGGACAGTTGTGTATGTTTGCTTTGCCATTAGTAAATAATAATAATAAAAATATATATATATAAGTGAAGAAAAAAAATTATTTTAAACGTAACCATTCATCAAACGGAGATAAAGTGCCCGACTAAGGTTGACGGTTCAACTATGGGACCAATCAGAAAGAACTATGAATGACGTCAAAAAAATTATAGCAATTAAATTGAAAATAAGAAGCGAATAAAATAAAATAAACAATGAACAGTAAGTTAAAGTCACAAATTTTTTAAAACAAAAAGAAAAGAAACCTTTTTACATTTACAACCGTCAATTTGCTTTGTGAGTGTTAATATATTAGAGAGTTAGGGAGAAACCACAACCGATTCATTATGATTTTTAATTACGTGCATTATTATTTTTTTTTTTCTAGTTATAAGAAATGAACATTGGACTAGGGCTGCAAGCTAGTCAAGTTTTCAATGAATAGTTCGAGCTCTAAGGGCTTGGTTCATGTTTGTTTATCTAAGAAGGGAACTTGACTTGACAAAATTTATAAATTCAATTAATAAATGAGCCAATCTCAACTCGGTAATTCATGAATTTATAGGCTCGTTTTGCGTCAAGAATATATATATATATATATATGTATATACTAAAATTTTGTAACAATTTATAAAACATGATTTCAAGCCCATAAATAATATTTGTCAAATGCTATTTATTTTCATTTCAGTCATAACTAAAAACCCAACCCGAACCAGTCCAACCCATCTGTACTTGTACAATTTTATGTCTTTTAAAATAAAATATCAACCCTACGCCCATCGACCAAGGCCCATGGTATGATTCTGAGCAAAGTTCACTAATTGTATGATTCTTTTTATTATTAATATGTTAAATATTCTAATGACTAATAAAAATATTAATTTCTTTTTTCAAAAATTCAAAGTTCATATTCCGCTGCCAATGCCGCCCCTTCTGCCTGGGGAGGGCTGTCTCTCCTCCCGTTGCCACTTCCGTTGCCACCACCACTCCCACACTAGTTCCGTGGCCGCCACCACTTTCGTACTAGTTTGGTTGCTACTGCCACCTAAAGTTGATACCGGATAAGTAATAAAAATATTATTATTTTTTTTTTTTCTAATTTTCAAATTTCATTTTCCGCTGCCAATACCACCCCTTTTGCCTGAGGGAGGGCAGTCTCCTCCCGTTGCCACCACCACTCCTGTACTAGTTTTGGTTGCTACTGCCCTATGCGGATCAATCAAGATGACCGACCTAATATAAAAACAAGATAATTAGCGCGTGCTTAATTAAGACGACGAATTGAGATAAAATCAAATTAAATAAGGTTGATACCGGATGGGACTGGAGCACCAATAGCAATAGCACGAACACGAGATGCACCAGATGCAAGATTAGCCTCTAAGATTTTGAAAAACAAATAATTTAATAAAAAAACCTAAATAAAATTACTATTTGCAAATTACAATATCGAATAGGAGAGACCATACCAAAACGAAGAGAAGTCAGTGCAGGAAAATGATGATCCTGACGAACACCTAATAAGACATAAAATCAATGCAAAATTACATGTAATGTATATATGCGCGTGTATATATATTATAAAATCGGGAGAAATCAGTACATCAACCTAAAGTGAAAATTCAAAAACAAAGATAATGTTTCATGCTAGTATAGAATAAGAAAAAAAAAAAAAAACAAAACAAAACAAAACAAAAAACAAAACCTGATATATACAAGCAAATAAAAATTGAACTTAGATATAATATGTGTGTGTGTATAAAGGAGATGTGTGTGTATACATCGATGTTTATCTATGCATATTTACATAGTAATATGTGCGAGTATATATATACCATAAATTTAATTTTCAATTTCCAACTGCGTGTATTGAAATGCATAAAATACATAATGTGTGTAAATGTGCGTGTATGTGTGTGTGTAAATGTGTGTGTATATG
>JAOTQH010242093.1:5015-22399 GCA_025631255.1 Cornus kousa
ATTAAATAAATTACCCCCCCCCCCCCCCCCCCCTCCCCCCCCAAACAGACACGGAGAAAAAAAAAACAAAAGAGAGAGAGAGATGAAACAGTCAGTAACCAAGTATCAAATTGTCTATAGGAAAAAAAAAAAATTAGGAATCAGGACCTTCTTGGCTTTCTCTTCTTTCTCAGCTAACTCTTTCCGCTTATCCTTATCAGAGCCCTGGATATAATAATAATAATAATAATAATTCAACAAAGCATTAGAATACCCAATGAGCCTCCCAATGGTAATGTGTATACTGAAACTCACAAGGAGTATCAATGGATTTTACCAATTTAATGAAGATGTCATCACTGCCTTTCTTGCTTGAAAGTGGTTGCATGGATTTAAACTCTTTGTCAACCTCCACCTTCCTTTCCTCAGTTTTAAGAGCTTGCAGGGCCTTCCTCTTTTCTTCGAGCACCTTCTCATACTCTTCAAGTGTCATCTCCTACAATATTTTCAAGGAAAAGAAAATGGCATAAGCATATTAGGGGATACAGAACAAACTCAAAGCCACCATGATGCATATTACACAAACGAATTCATTAAAACTTTCAAACTCTCCAAGTATCTGTTATTCTACACAATAACTAGCAATAATCTTAATGGGAAATTTATTATCTATTAATAGTTCAATACTTAAAGAAGTTGTCCAGTCTAATGTTTCTAGGAAACAATTTAATGTTTTAAATTGCTGAGAAAAAAGATAAGTGTATGATTATATAAAAGAAGATTTACCATTTTAAATTGTAACTGGCCTTACAAGTTATGGATAGATTCTAAGCCCATTGACAATGTAGTTGAATGCCATAATTCGTTATTGTCAAGGTAGAAACTTAGTGTAGCATCTATTTATTGTTAAAGAAGAACATAGACGAGGAAACTTAGCATTTTAAGTTTTTAATTGATGCAGCTCTTATTCCATGCATTAAGCAGTTGATGCGTGCAATACTTGATTACTTCACAAGGAATTTCAAAGTAAGAGAAAAGAAATGCACTTGTTAAGACATCTCCAAATAGTAATGAATAAAGTCCTCCTATAAATCACACTGAACACAGTTCAATTATAAAAGAATGGTTTCTTTCCTAAAACAAATAATAACTGTTAACAACAATAAAGATGACCTACGGTATCTTACAAAATTTATAGGAACTAGCAAAATCGTTGTAAAGAAAGAAGGAAAGAAACACAAAATCTCCTCAAGAAAGATAAGAAAGAACTCTGATCAACTAAGCTAGCAATACAACACAAAGGAACATAACTACAGGTAATTTGGTAAAGGTTGTAGAACCATCAGAACTTTGGAAATGTGACTGTCAGGCAATTCTATGGGTACAAAACGCGGGGGGGAGAGATATTTAAAACTATCATTCAATTTAACAAAACTTGAAATTATTGCTTGAGAAAACAATGAGCATGGAGGGACAGGTTATAAGCATACATGAGATGGTGATGGCATGAATACTCGTTAAAAGAACAGAACACGCACAATTTTTATCTAAAGTCAAGGAAGTATAGCTACAAAAAAAAATTGAAAGCTCATATATTCAGCTAAGTCTCACCATTGATGACTAGAATTACTAATGTCCATTATGTCCCAAAGATGCAATGCATACAACTCTAACTTCCAAAGTTCTCAACATTTGCTAATTGCCATATACTTGCTTAAAAAAACAAGTAGTTAGTTAACCAAAAATAAGAAAGTGGATAGCTGCTTTAGGAAAAAGGAATGCACGTGTGTCACTTTTCCTTTGACAAGCTGTGCGCATTGGGGTGGGAGAGTCCCCCCCCCCCCCCCTCTCTTATTCTTTTGGTTGTAGTGAGGTGGGTTGGGGAAGGGGGGATTCGCAAGATAGATAATAGATCACATACAAGCTTTTACTTCAGGCCTATTAATTTTCTGTTCCCTTCCTAGATAGGAATTAGGATACAACTCTTGCACCACAAATGAGGTAACAACTACTATCAATTTGCCCCACTATCAATGATTGGGAACAAAACCATAAGAAGGCAAGGTTTAGGATTAAGAATACATCGACATCACAACAGAAGACATTTACCTTATCTTCAGGCTTCTTTTCTTCAGGTTCATCAGCAGCTTTATCCTTGATGCCATCGGTTGCATCTTCCTCCACTGACGGTTTCTCAGACCCCAAAACTTTCTCACCTTCATTCGCATTCTCGGTGACACTGAACGAAGCAATACAAATAGGAATATTAATTTATGCAGCTATAGACAAGTAATGCACATCTCAAATATAATATATGTATGAAGGTTCTGAAAATTATATGGGAAGTGGCCAAGGAAATACGCACTCAGCAACTCCATCATTCCGAGTTCCCCAGTTCCCTCGACCAGATCCTTCCCGTTTGATCTCATTCCTGCACATAGGGTGAATTATCAAAACAATAGAGATGCACAAAATATATATATATATATATATATATATATACGCAGAAGATAAATTAAAATGGACTAATAAAAATGCACAAAGATTAAGAACATTAGAATGTAAGATTATCGTGAAGAAAAATAAGGGCAGAATATGTACCCATGCCCAGTGCCACTACGGCGTTCATGTATCCTGCGAGGGCGTTCTTCATCCTCGATTTCTCCATTACTAAAACCACCATGGTGACCCGCTCCACGGAAAGGACGAGGTCCACCGTAACCCGCACGTCTTTCAGAAGGTTTCCCAGTATCTTCTTCAGAAACACTTCGACCACCAGAAAATCCACTAATGCTGAATGAATTCTCACTGTTGGATGATTCTTTACTAAAACCACCTCCACCACGACCACGGCCACCACCACGGCCTCCTCCACGCCCAATTTCATTCTTTACTGCCCTCACTACTCAAAGAAAACAAATACACTTACACAAAATAAAAATAAGATTATACATTTTTTGAGTGTCTTACATTGTCACTGTTACTATTGTTATCAGGGATATATAACATAGGCGGGGAAACATTTTATCATATTGACAACACAAAACACTGTTTTACATAAAATTTGGGAGAAAAAATAATAATTTTTTTACTTGGGAAAGATCATATCATATTGAACACATGGGAACCTTGTTTGTATATACCAAAAGTTCCCCCTTCGTGCATGGTAGAAAGTAGTATTCTATCAGACTGAGATCAGTGATAAACTCCATATAACACTCCATATATGAACCCCAAACAACCCAAATCTCCACATGACATCAACATAAAACCCACTTGAATATAAAATTGGAATCTAAAGATTTAAAATAAACGGATCGACAGCTCACCGGCCTGAGCTGGAGGGAGAGGCTTGGTCGGCAACTTAGCTGGCTTCTGTAGCTGAGGCTGTTGAACCTTGGCTTCGGTTGCAGCGATCTTCTGCTGCTGAGCAGCGACCAGCTGCGAGAGGTCATCGTCATCTGCATCGCCCAACAAATCAAAAGGGTTCGCGGTCGCCATTTCTGGTCTCACCAACCAGCAGTTTATCAGATTCAACACTTGGAAATGCGACCTAATCCCACTTCACATCCATCGTCAAACAGATCAACACCCACAAAACCCCTGCGATTTTAGAGAGAGAAAGAAGAGAGGTGGATTTCATTAAACCCTAGCCGCAATGCGAGAGAGAGAGAGAGGGCGCAATCTGAAATTTACTGCTTTATGGAGCGGTTGTTTATAAAATTATTATTTCGTGTTCTTTATATGAGGAAGAAATGCTTTGATTCTGCTGTATGAGAGAATAAAATGGTGGCCAATTGGAGCAGCAGGGTGGTTTTGTCAATATCTTGAAATGAAAAGTGTTGATCAAGCGTGGCACTAATCAGGACCGTACATACGCCACCATTTTCTTTTTAATATAGTTTGTCCACTCACTCACACACACTTGCACATCTACAAAAATATATTGGTCTCTCTATAAATAAATAAATAAAACGTATTCATAATTTTGTATTTGGAATATTTGATCATGTATAAGATAACTATATTTTCCAGTCTTTCACTTGTATTTTTTTTTGTTTCTAATGTATGTCTCTACGTACCAAATTTTTTTTTTTTTTACTTATCAAAGACATAATTTATTCAAACACATAATTTAGAATTTTTTTTATTTTTATTTGGGTCTTATCCGAAAATATAATTTATTCAATAGAGGTAACTTTATTCTTATTATTATTATTTTGGTTCTAATTTTTTTATATATTTTTTTAATTAGGAATTATCATAAGAAATCGAACACATTAAAGATTGGAAGGAGAGAAGGAGACCAACCATATCTAGAGCAGTTGCTATGTACCTTGAAAAAAATTAATTACTCACTTGTTATGCTAGGGAGTTACAAGAGTCATTTCATTTTAAATATGAGTTAAAAAAAAGAAAATGTAAGTGCGAATAGCTTCCGTATAATATTATGACATAATTATCTAGAAAAAAAAATGTATTTCTTGTAAAAAGAAGTATTGAAATTTTTAGCATGTCAATTTTTTTTTGGATTAAACATCATCAAAGGGCAATATAAATCTCTTTATTTTCTTTAAAAATGGTATCATAGTTACAACAATTATACGTCCAAGGTACTAATAGTTCGTTAACTATTCAAGAGAAGAGAAGAACCAATATCGACTGTTCCAACATGCTCAATAACTACCACTTAATGCAGCCCATGCCATTCTGAATCAACCAATTAAAAAAAAAAAAAGGTCAAAGAACAATTCTTTTAGAATAGACTACTTGAAACTTTTGCCAAAAAATTCTAAACAATGCATAATTAGCCAAAAACTGCTTCAGATAAACATTCTCAATGTCCTCAGCAGGAACAAATTCCCATTAAATTACTCTCTCAGTAATTCCCATTAACATTCCATGTACTACCAGATAAAACATATTACAAATAATTACATATACGACAGAAAATGCTACAAAATTAACTTTATGAGGCCAAAAAATTGTATACAAGCCTGAGAAAAATCAAAGAGTTTCCCTGTTACAACATATTCTCAAAAGAAATATCACCTTATTGCTTTTTTACTTTTCCTCATTTATCATTATCTCTAGTAAAAGAATTGCCTAATTCCCTGCCTGTAAATGGTAGAAAAGGAAGAAATAAACATTTAAAATCCGGGTAAAACTGACAGGTCTGCTATCCCTTTAGGAAGTTCGGCAATTTTCCCGAGTAGTGCAAGCCTGTTCCTTCTGACTTTTTCGTCCTCCTTCAAATGGTTCGCATAAAAAGAAATTGGTAAATTTACAATGATTTCATATAGAAAGAAGACAATTAGCTGGCAAAACTATGACCAACAAACTTCAAATAATCATGTTGCCCAAGTCAAGGATATATTTATAATGATTACAAAACTTCAAACTTCAAATTTACAATGATTTTTTTTTTTTTTTTTTTTTTACAAGATTATGCTTTGTCATGTTCAAACTTCAACAGTTCCTTTGGACTTGCCATGCATCTTTTCCGTTATCATATCAGCTACACGTTGACAGCTAATAAAGTTGATGATCATGTGGCACATGATAATCGTATATCCTTTCAAATGTATTTATTATTGTCCAGACAAAATATTACACCTTTGTGCTAAATCTAAACATTTAATAAGTTCAATCCCAATATAATCATGTGGCACATGATAATCGTATTTCCAGCTTTGCATGCCAATTGGGAAAAGGCCGAACGCATGTCAATGTCCTCACTTATACATACGAAGGAGGATTGATGTGGCGCTTGTGTTGTGCACTAGCAAACAAGCCTACCCTAGAATGGGTACTTTAGTAATTGTTATTTATAAAATAATATAAATTTGACCAGTGTAGAGATGAGAAGCAAGTCTTGTGCTAAAACCATCTCCCACTTCCTCCTCTTCTTAACCCTAATCTCAACCAATGTCAAATTGCAACTTCGTATCAGAGCATCTGATCGAAGTTCTGCTTTTACCACAACATTCAGAAGCATCTCTCTCAGGAAGCATCAGGTGTGCTGACATCATCATTTTCGTGAAGACATCAGCATCTGTATGGGTCAGATCGAGATGAAAACTACATGGACCAATTATTCTGATGATTCTAAGATTTATGTATTTTTCACGGAATTTGTTGAAGCCGTGATAGGAGTTTCCCATTTTTGAATGTTTCTTCGAGAAATTACTGTTTCGCAGATTTGTTTTTCTGGAAGTTTTGGGTTCTTTTCTTTTGATCAAATGCTTACTATGTGGTATCGAACATATAATTGTAGATTTATGAGAGAGAATTCTACTTCTAAATGATTATTTAACCCTTAAATCCAAAAAATAGTTGAACCTAAAAGCATATCTGGATTAAAGGTTAACTATGCATATGAAATAAGGCTCAGCTTTCTTGCATGGTTGTAAAGAGGTGAAAGAGCTTACCACCATTACAAACACATGACTGAAAAAATCTTCAAGTGGTTGTAATAGTTGTGAAGATGTTTCAACAAAATCATCTACCTCAACACCTGTGGGGGCATAGAGTTTAATAACAGATGAGTACACAGGTATCCCAGAGCTAATATCAAAACAAGTGTGTTACAGCAGTCAACAATAGTTCATGAGAATGGAAAGCAACATGCCCAACAAGTGTAAAAACTCCACAAGACAAACTTGTAATGTAACAGATAGAGTTTGAAGTACCTGGATGAATTTTGGTTCTTAATGACAAGAAGGTGCTCCATAGAGCTCTCTCTTCACTTGTCTCAAATGCAGCCTCATCCACCTACGTGATTAAAAATAAAATAAAGGGGGGGAAAAAAAAAAAAAATGAAGTTTATTGCAATAAAACAGATCCATAAGCATAAAATTAGAAATCGCAAAAGCCCCTACTAAGTACAAGATAAATGTAAATTCAAGGAGATCATTGTCAGTAATTAAACAATTATGCATTTTTTTTGATGCAGAAGTGATTATTAAAATAAATTGATTCACACAATATAAACCAATGGAAGAGCAGAATTCACTAGCAACGAAGTGCATTATCACATATCTATATAACATCATAATTACAGAGAGACTATAAAAGATTTCATACAAATTTATTTACAAGATCTTTATTGACATAATAAATAAGAATTCACCGTATACTTACAATGTGTTTTAAATGCGTTAGGGGGAATCCAAAGTAAAACAATATTATTGACTATAGTGGTGGGTCCTGACAGACCAGAGTCTGTAAAACCTAATGTGCTCTTATTTCAAATTGTATACAACTTCCTGCAATCAATGATCACATATAAGAATCAATGATCGCCTATTAGCGAGAGGGTAGACTTAGGTGGTATGGACATATTCCACGCCGACCTATAGATGCACCCGTGAGGAGAGGAAGAGTGATTTGCATAGAGGCAAGAGACACAGAGAGAAAGAGAGAGAGAGAGAGAGAGAGAATGAAAAGAAAAAAAAGTGAGGAAGAAGCATTCCACTGTACCTGGTCTTTATCCTTCTTTCCTTTCTTCTCCTACTCAGGTTTGGGATATTAGGGATTTTATTCCTGTACTCTATATTTTTGCCTGAATCCACTTAATTTTCCGCTGTGAAGAAATCTTGGCCATCCATCACTACTACTATTCGGATTTCTTTCTGGTCAAATAACTTGTAAATGCCAAATTCCAACATATTCTTAGCTACTACCTGCTCTGAAAAAATTGCAGTTTTTCCATCAAAATTCTGCGTCTTGGCCCTTTATTGCAGTAATACACCATTGGATTTACAATTGTTTTTTACCCTCTATATAACAAATGTCACCCATTTGTAGACTGAAAGGCACTAGATGGCAATTCTTATACAACACCAATCCCTTTACATTAATATCAATTGTGTGTCTAATTTACAGAAGCAATCACTCTCTCTTTGCCTTCTGTTTGCTCTTTGTTTCCATAATTCTGTTCACTCTACTTCTCCTTTGAACGCTTCCTCTGTTCAATCTCTGATCCTTGACCAAAGCAACAAGTGAAAACGAGTTATACTCTACCTGTTAAAGTTGGCTACAAAGTAGGTAAACCTTTATGAAATAACCTTTTCCTTCAATATGATAACTTGGCTCAAATTCTCTGTGAGAGAGCATTAACAACTAATTGTTTATTGTCCTATATAGTGACTTTTACCAAAGAAGAATCGGCAAGATATCATCAGCATCATCCTTGCTTGATTCCATATGAAGGGATCAACTACATGAATTCTACTTTTCCATTACAAGTCATCTCTCCTCTACAAATATATATATATGTAACTTATTTCTAATAATTTCATCCCATGTTAATTTTGGTAGCCCAAGAATACACATTAAATTAGAAAATTTCCGAAAACACCACAGTGATATATTCATGTAAAACATAAAGGTACCTCCATATCACCATTTACATCCTTTCCACGAACTATTCTTGTTGGACGAGAATAAGCTTCAACAACCTTCGGCAGAAGTTCACCTCTGAACAAAGCTTCCATCTGCATAAAATTACTCATACCAATATAATAAATAACAATATATAATGAAATGACCGATTAAAAGAACAAATAAAACACTTTGTTTACCATTCTAGCAGTATATGGTTTTGTAGAAGAACAAATTCAAGCACACGGGATTATTTTGCTTACTAAAATTCTGTTAAGAACAACATGAGACTGCTATATTAAAGAATTAGTAAATGCCCATCTTCGGGCCTTGTAATATACACACTTAAAGATAGGTATCATCATCGAATTGCCCTTCAAAACATTTACACAATGGACTCATAAAAAACCACACTACTTTTTTAGCCATTCTTTCCTACACCATTTTGGAATGCAATTTATGAGTTTGGGAATTTATAAATTCGTGCATGTAGGATAAGAGAAAAGAACTCATTAAAATAATAATACCACCAAAAACTGAAAATTTATAGCATTGATGTACAAATGATTAAACAAAGACGTAAAACTCTAGGTTCCCCTATATTCACACCAAAAATAAATCATTTCTAGAACCAAATCAATTCCATTCATCCATGACCTTCTAAACTTGTCAGTTAATTCGTGAACCAGACCTGAAAGTGCACTTATATTTAGGGCGGTAAATGAACCAAACGTTCGACAAATAGGTCAAGCTCGACTCGATAATAGCTCTATTCCTGATCGTTTATTTAGTAAATGAACCAAGCTCAAACAAATTTTCTAAGCTCGTTTTGTAAACGAACCAATCTCAAACAACTGTGAGCTCGGCTCGTTTGTTCGGGAACGTGTTCGTGAACAAGCTTGTTAATAAGCTCGTTTGGGCTCGTAAGAATTATAATAATTTTATGATATAGAAGATTTAACCCACATCTACTAGGTTCATTAACTTTTAATTTTTTCTGTTTTAAATGTTAAACTTAGCCCAACCCATTTATATTAGAAACTTTCATTCCTCTTCGAAATCAAAACCCAAGCCCATATATTATATACCGTGTAACCCTACTTTCATATCATTCCTTGAGACACAATCAAAGCCCTAGCCGCTAGAAAGCACCACACACTCAACAGCACCTCGATCGTTGTCGACGACACACCCACAGTCCATGGCGACTACAACTACTTTATCATCAGGAAGTCTCTCTCCCTGTATTGTATTATCTGATCTTACCTCTTGTTCATTTCTCTCATAAATGCATGTATATATATATATATATGCGTATTTTTGTAGTCTCTGTACTATCATCTCACTCATTTCTCCGATATAGATCGCGAACAATGGAACTGCTTCGATGTTGACATATTTCTTCTGAAGTGATTGTGTGTGTGTGAGTGTGTGTGTGTGTGGATAACTGGATATACTGTCTAAATGAGCTTCAATCAAGCCGTGCTTGAGGTCTTCAAACAAGACCAAGCCGAGCTTGATCACAGCTAAGCTAGGCTCATTCAAACGCGAGCCGAGCTTGAACACTTCTATGTGATGACGAGCCTAGCCCGAGCACTGCAAAGTTCGGCTCAATTACAGCCCTATTTATATTCTTTTTTTTTTCCTAGTTGGTACTCGCACACACGTACCTCCACTGAGGCTCGAACCCCTGACCTCTCTTTGAGAAGCAGGAGCTTGGTACCGCTAGGCCATTGACCTGTTGGTGCCCTATTTATATTCTAGGATGACTCAAACAATGAAAAGTTAACACTTGGCCGTCTCAGGCTCTCAGCTTGCACAAGAAAGAAAAAAAATGGTTTTAACAGTTATCTATGTTACACCAAAGTAGTCCCTTATTGAAGTCCACTTATCTTATTTATTTTAAACAGGTACTAGATTTTTTTCATTATTGCTGATGCCAGAAAAAATCATTTCCTCTAGTAGGATTCTTTAAATGACAATTTGGCATTACTTTAAAAGAATTTTTGGTTTACCAAAACTGAACCTGGTAAAATAATAAATTTCTGGACTCAACAATAGATTATTAATTGAGGAATTAATGGGGAGTAAGAACGCAACTTAACTCGTAGCTATAGATTATTAATTGAGGAATTAATGGACAATTTGAGTAGGCATCAGCAGTGAAAGACAATTTTAATATAGTGGTTGAAGATTTGATGGAAATTTTGAGTAGGCATCGGCAATATGAATAGTTTACAAATATTAGCAATTAAAATTCACTTACTTTATATGCTGACTTTGCTGCCAGACAAGGCCAGTTAGCACGTTCTGTGAGAATGGAACGAACAACTTCTGGACTTATTCCCTTATCAACCTGTTACCATAAAACAGCCAACCAACTCAAATGAAAATCACCTCTTCTTCCTGATTAAAAATTTATAAGACCCGCCCTTATACAGGAAAAAACTTGGGTTTCAATTAAACGGCAATAAGTAACTGATAATCATTAAATAATGCAGTTGTTACACAATTGTTTAATGATCCACGGATAGTCAACTCAACTTCAAAGTACATAAACTCATCTTTGTAAACAGGATACTCAAATTTAAATACCCGCAATAAATTTAGCAGTTGTTTGAATTGTATTTCCTTCTAAACTGATCTAGGCAAGAAGGGAATAGAAAAATCAAAGAATTCATGAATAGCTCGATATTGCCATAGGCTTCAGGATTTCTACGCCCAAAAGTTTACAAGACGTCCATTCTAATGAAATGCCAGGTACTTCTCTAGGGATAAAATAACGACATCAAAGTCACTAAAACTACTCACACTTGTATTACTCTCCAAGTTTTCTGCTTGAGGGTTCCATAGGAAAAGAAAATTGAGCTGCTTGTGGATTTACTGAGTTAAACGGAGCTTGGATTACTCACATAACAAGCCAAGTGTAAACAGAACCAGTTGAGCTGAACCTAAGTTAGTTTCGAAATCGAGTAGAGTGCAGGTTCAACCAAGACAAGCCTGATAACAGGCTGGCTTCTTGTCTATTCCTAGAGGTGAAGATATGGGTGCACCATTTTTAATGAAATATACGACTTTGATTCTGTCACTTCTGTGAAATTGAGAAGTTCATTATTAACATATGTTTTCTATCCCTTTTTTTTCAACTTGAAGCTAGAACGTCATTATCCAACCTTTGGCAGCTGTTCAAAAAAATTAATGAAGGTAGGTTCTTAAGGCACCCAGACAAACATATCCATCTCTATTGAATTGGTGGACGTAATATTATATCCCCTTCCTTATGAATCCAGTAAATTTTTTAAAAACTGTCTGTAAGAAATGAAAAAGAAAAAACAGAGACATACCAGAAACTGCTCCAATCTCCGTGTTACAAATTGATGTGCCTACAAGAAGTGAAGCAATGAATATAACCTGAAATCTTACTGGTGGAGAACGAAATGAAGTGTGAGATGGAACAATGAAGTAAAACAAAGCATGACACAAGTGCAAAAGATCAATATAAGTAAACAGGAAACCAAATTGCACTAAATCCAGCCTAATGGTCAAATAACCTTATTTAACACTCAACAAGGAGCAAACCCAGTCTATAGTAAGATTCTCACCCATCTCTTACTCAAAAAAATATCATATTTCTCTTCCAGAAACCAGCACTCACTACAGAGTAATACCAAGATAATATTAATACCCCTTCAGAGGGCGGCAAAGTTCTGGCCTGAGTATGTAGAATGTCCAAGCATACCATGGTGTTGGACTTGATAGTGACAACCACAGAAAATGTAATGTTACTCTCTAATGGCTCAGCTCAACTCAGTAAAGCCTAAAATTTTAATTGTCCAAGTATGACTACGAGCTTTCTGATGAAGACAAATCTAATATTCTTACATTATCTATTGTTCTGGAATCTACTTTTATGGTTTGGACAGCAGCAGCAAGTCGCAAAGCATGTCTTAAGTCCAAACTTCTATTGTTTTCCACCAACACTTGGACCTATACAACCAAAGGCAGCATTAGTCTGGTTTACAAAGATGAGTCAGTAAATGTTCTTGTGATTTTTTAACTTACAAGACCATAAGAGATTCTCCGAAGCCCGAATGGGTCACTAGTGGAGCTTGGCTGACAACCAGCTCCAAATAAGCCAACAAGACTATCTAGCCTGCAAATTACATAACACAATATGAAACCATAAAACAGGGCACGCTGACTAAAATAAATAAAGTTTCCGTAAAAAATAAAAGGAGTGATAAACAAAAGGCAGATAAATTAAGAAAGTTATATTTTTATGTTTTACTTGATAGACACTCTTTTAATAGAAAGATAAACAGCCAAGAACTACAATCTAAACTCCTCCATGGAAACAAAATTCACTCACTCTGAATCTTTTTAAAAAATCATAATTATTTGAACTCAAATTATTGCAGAGTAAACCAGGAATCTAGTTTAAAAATCATTATTATACACATATAGTCATGTTAATGAACTTTGTTCACAAACTAATGAGTGGCTCAAGGTTGTTTGAGCTTGGCTCGTTTACAAAACAAGGTTGGCAAAACTGTTTGAGCTTGGTTCGTTTACTAAGTAGACGAACACAAGCCAAGCTGTCATCGAGCCGAGCCTGAGCTATTCGCCGAACACATGGGTCATTTACAGTCCTTAACCATGCAAGAACGTCACACTGCCTATTTCCTATTTCTATTTGTGTCTTTAAGTGGCAAATCCCTACCTTCTTCTTGTTTTAAACAATCTAAATATTGTACTGATTAAGTTCATTATAATCTTTTTTTTTTTGATAAGTATTATAATCTTATTTTTACGGAAGGTTTTAATAAGGGAAGGAAAAAATCTTCTGACTGAGTCTGGCATCCGAAACCGAAGTGTTCCTATGGCACAAGCATTTTGTAACATTGGCTCAAATTTTAGCTATTTAAAACTCTTGTTTTGCACATCATTGTGAGAGTAACATAATAATATGACACAAAACTTTGGACTTTGGACAGTTAAACATGCATCTCCATAAGAGTGTTTTATGGCAATATTGACACTGAAAATTGTAAAAATAAGTTTTTGACATCAACTTCACCTGTCAGCGATTGCCAACACGGTCCCCGCATCAGTTTTTGGAAGTGTATCACCAGAAAATCTTGGCAGTGTGATCTCGAACAGTGCCTCCGAAATCTGAAAAAATTAAAACACAATAACAAAGATATGAGCAAACGTTAATTCTAATACAGACTATATTGCAGTTGGGCAATGAGCAGCCAGCCGATAAAGGATTCATTTCTTTTTCCAGAGAACATAAAAGAATGTATAAATTAGTGTTACCAAAAGTAACCTATACTGTGATGATCAAGAAACCAGATCACTAAATCTTAAACAAGGTACGATTTCAATCCAGAACAATTGGAAAACTCAAGAGTTTATTTATTACTCTTCCTTTAAATCACTACTAAGAAAAAACTGTAATATTAAAGCTTTAACGACTAAAAAAATGCAACGGTTCAGGACATAATAGAAAGTAGAAGTTACGTGGCTTAGCTTGTTTAACTCATGTCAAGCTTTCTTTCCAAAGTGAATGGAAACCTTTGTACTTCATAAACAATTCTTTATGTATTGTCTACTCTTAAAAGAAACAAAGATTGTTATTGCCTTCACAACTACATTGTCATAAATCAACTTTGTTAAATATATTTAGCCGACTAAATAGGCCCAACTCCCAAACACTGAAACGCATCCATTACATGCATTTCGTGTGAAAAGCCTATCTATTCAGTCGGCATGCAAATCATTGCTCTTCAACTAAGTTTTACCTAAGCATAGGGTATGAATTATATAAAGTTATCCCCATTGTACAGTGTTCCAGTGTAAGTGACTTTATCGCAACGGGTCGGGCGCTTGCCATCTAACCAAATAATTTAAGCTGTTAGGTGGCGATGCATAGCCGCCCTTATAAGCCCAAGACCCTCCCCAACCCAATCCGATGTGGGATAAGATCCCTAATCCAAGTCTGTCTATTTAGCCAGCAGGCAAATCATTGCTCTTCAACTTTTAAGTTTTACCTAACCATCAGTATGAGTTATATAAAGCTATCCCCATTGTACAACGTTCAAGCGTTGTTGACTTTACTGTAATGGACCAAGCGCTTGCCATCCAACCCAAAAACTTAAGTTGTTAGGTGGTGATGCATACCCGCCATTATAAGCCCAAGACCCTCCCCAACTCAATCTGATGTAAGACAAGATCCCTATAACATTCTCCCCCACTTGGACCAGCGATGCCCTCATTGTAGTCGGGGCAACCTGCCCACCTGTCCACCCAGCCGGCAAGGGAGACCCAGTAACGACCCAGACACAACCCACACCTTGTGTGGGCGGTTGGTGTGACACCCAATAAGGGATTGGGTTTGCTCTGATAACACTTGTAAGGCCAAGTGCTTGTCGGCTGTTAGGTGGTGTTGCATACCCAACCTTATAAGTCCAAGGGACCAAGACCCTCCCCAACCCAATCCGATGTGGGACAAGACCCTGTGACACCATGGTCCATTCCATCCACAGGTTATTGCAGTCCACATTATAGGTAACGTTGCCTTAAATTCTGAAAATGGCATTTAGACAGGAGAGCAAGAAAGTATTTCAAAAGCTAAAGCCAGGAAAGTACTTCCAAATGCTAACCAAATAATTATTAAAAGTATTCAATCTACTTCTTGTAATTTTGTTCTTAATTAGAAAAAACATCAACAACCAAGCCTTTTTCCCAACTACTTGAGGGTTGGCAACATGAATCTTACATTTCCATTCTGCTTTATTTAAGGTCATATCCTAAGTCAATCCACATTCTATAATATCCTTCCAAACTAATTCTACCCACGCTAAGTTTGGTATTCCTCTTCCCCTATTATTAACCTCAACGTGGACTATGTCACTTTTCCTAAAACAAGAAAATGAATAATAAAATAGGTCATTGATTAACAAGGATCAATTAGCAAAACCAAAGTGTGCGACTGTTATTTTTACTGCAGCTTTACCCAAAAGACAAAAAGGATCCAATATAGATCAACATATGAGCAAAAACATTATTTTTTCTTAATATATATATATGTGTGTGTGTGTCTGTGTGTGTTACAGCAAGTATAATAACCTCTTCAGAATAGCCGTCTCTAAGGGCATAGTGACGCGCCATTATTCCCGATAGCGAAGTGAATTCCGTAACAACAGCAGTAGCAAGATCAGACATAGCCAACGATGCAGCATCTTGGACAATATGCAGCTTTTCTTCACTAATTCCTAGAGCCAAGCTCAGATCATTTACTATATTTTGGACGCGTATCATCTTATCCAGCATCGTTCCTAGCTTCTCCTGTATTATTTCCCACAAAAAGGATATTGAAGTTATAAGGGATCAAATGATATATATATATATTTTTTTCCTAGTTGGATCAAATGATATTTATTAACCAGGAATCACAAATGATACCAATATCAAACATTCAGTTAATACGTCAGTACGAAATAAATGAGCATTTTGCAATTATTAATTCTATCACTTGTGCAAAACAAATTGTAAGTTTTGTCCGATGCAGCAAATATACTATCTACCTTTCCCCTCGAAAACCAAATGAACCATCAGAAAATAAAAAACTTCTAATCAACCAATGATAGCACTCTCCAAAGGGTGAATACAAAACCTGAGACCACATATAGAATGAGATAACTTACATGGAAAAGAATCCCTTTAAGTTCACTTCGGAATTCAGAGAACTTTTTCCGTGTGTCCATCTCATAGAAAAACTTTGCGTCTTCATATCGAGCTCTGCAAAGATAATCGATTTTTCAGACCAGTCTGGAACTTCAATAAGAAATTTTACAAATGGCACAATAGAGGAACGCTGAAAACCAAATATTGACTCACACAAATAAACACAAACAAGATATGGGAGTAAATTGTCTGTTTAGTGCAAGTTCTCGGTAAAGATATTCGATTTTAGACCAGTCTGGAACTTCAATAAGAAATTTTACAAATAGCACAATAGAGGAACGCTGAAAACCAAATATTGACTCACACAAAGAAACACAAACAAGATATGGGAGTAAATTTTCTGCTTAGTGCAAGTTCTTGGTAGGTAGTGCAAGTTTAACTTTGAATCCAAGTATTATTTAAGATCACTTCTAAGCAAGCGCATATGCATTGGGATGCATAACTGGCTATAATGGTTTGATGTGTACCCTGCTAGGCCTAGGTACTCATGCCCACTTCAGGTGCGTTTTGCATGATGCCCACTAGTCAGGTTGAGACGGGCCTGTAGCCCAGTGAGAACCCTGTAGTGTGGATATATGTATATATATTTACGGACTATATAGTTATTGTTAGGTTGTTTAGGATGTACATGCATATCGGGTCTCTACTTGGATTGTAGTAGTACAGAACTTGCTCGTTGACCCACTTTTATTTTTCAAGTATCGGGCGGTTCCAGTCTTAGAGTTTGATCTAGCTGAGCAGGGACGATTACTCATTCTTCCGATTATGTAGGATTTCCCTCCATAGTTTAATTTTGGATGTTCTTTCAGTTATTTGCATTTCAATTTGGAATTTTTATTAGGAGTCCACTAGAGATGGATTCCCAAGTTGTTTAAGTTTTGGAGGTTTTGGAATGTATTGGGATTATTCGATTTTATATCATTTAATTTTGAGGATTTTATTTTAGAATTCTTTTCAGCCTTTATTATTTACTTATTAATTCGTTTTTGTATTCCGTGTTTATTTATTTATTAATTGTTTGATATTCCCTCAGATTTTGGGCTTGGACCTGATCAACCCATGTATCGAAGTCGAGGGTTATCACATTTATATAGTATAGATGCATTTTTGAGTTACAGAGAGTATTACACAGAGGAGGTTCGCCGTATCTACGAGTTTGTAGTGCTGCTGCTGGTGGATGTAGATCGTTGTATTCTGGGAGATAGACGCCACTGAGTCCGTTAGCACCATAGCGGGGCGAATCTGTCTTAAGGACATAGTATCCAATACTA
>JAOTQH010242103.1:0-12619 GCA_025631255.1 Cornus kousa
GTTATGTATTACGATTTGGGACGGGAAGAGAGGGAAACAAATAATACAAAGTTTTCAAGGGTCAAGGATACAATTAGAGATCCTCACATATAATTAGGGCTTCGATCTGTAGGCCGCTAGGGTTTTGAAATTGTAAAACCAATAGACTTACCTTCAGAGTCCTATGCTTCAGAAAGATAGGGCTTACCTTACCGTGCTTCAGAAAGATAAGGCTTCGAAGAAGAAAAGTTGTCGTCGTTGAGATCAAAAAAAGGAGTTCATCCTCGTGCTGAAGATGGAGTTCGTAATCTTCAGAAAAAAAATAAAATTGCTTTAAAAAAAAACAGTTTTTTACAACATGAGCCACGTTTTAGCATCAAATGTTTGCGTGGTTTAAACAACCTGAGGTCGTGACGTGGTTTTAACCAGGTCAGATTCGGGCTTATTCGGGGGAAACCATTCGGTTAGGTTTCCATGCTATTACTTTAAATGAAAATTTTAATAGCTACTCCTCATATAAGTTACTAAAATTTATCTAATTTTCTCTTGATAAACTTTTTATTTTGTTAAATCTAAATGGTACTTCTTTTTATTTTACCAAGCGCTAAGACTTAGTAGTATCTCCTCTATCTCCCAAAGTGGATGGTGAGGGTTCAAGTCTTCAAAAGAGCAAAGTCGGTGTGTGTGTGTGAGTTTCTTGCCAATGACAAAAAAAAAAATAATAAATAAAAAGAATGGTACATTTTTCCAATTCCCAATATGGAATCAAGATGCTAATAAATAAATAAATAAATAAAATAGAAATTCAATTTGAAAAAAAAAAAAAAATGAAATGAAACATTTTTTTTATTTATTAAAAAAAGATCGATTCTTTACAAGTGCTTTACATTTTTCACTTCCATTTTTATCTGTAATTTATGATTTTCTTTCTCAACTAATGTTTACTACCACTTAATCACACAATCTTAACAAGTGTCAAGTGTCATTCTCACCGTCTCACTATCACGTTCTTAATGCATTCCCGCTTTCACACTCTGCGTGTCCTCTCGCTTGTATTTTCATTATGTATGATTTAAATTTTACCGTTTTCACTCTCCTGTTCTTAAATTTGCTCTCGCTCGCACTTTATGTGATTTAACCACCACCACCACCACACAAATACACACAAACACAAAAAAAATAAAATAATAATACAATAAAAATAAAATAAAATAAAATAAAATAAAAACCTGAGAGTTGTCTAAGTATAAACTGAGTTTGATTGAAAATTATATTGTAAGAAGGTTAAAATTCTATCTATGAAAGCAATACATCATAGATAATGAGGGAAAAAAAAAGCGTTACTTTGGAGATGTATAAACACGACTAAGAAAAACACATGAATATGACAATTTATATATATATATTTTTATTTTTTTTAATACTTATTATTATTATTTTTTTCTCCGGTTCCCCACCAATCCTCAAACCCTAGACTAGGTTGGTCACACAAGCCAACTCCAAAGTAGAAGGGTAACTTTCAAATAGTTGAGGAAGTTAGTTGCATCACCAAAGAATCAGTCAAATGACATTTTTACACCATCAGAAATTTGTTGAAGGCAAAGCCATACTCGCAGTGTCAGATGCATATGAAAACACAGATTAAATGTTCTCAAACAATACTTAGCATCTACCATGAAAAGCTTACCTTATCACAAAATATTCCATCCGTTCTTAATTTTCAAGAGGAACTCCGTTTAATATTCTTTCGAAATTCTAATTTGCTTAATTTTTTCATTGTTTCGAGAAGCTTAACAAATGCATGAGTAAAATTAGGGTGCACCATTGACAGAATCCATGCCTCATGCAATTCGTTCCAACGTAGAGGAACACTACATACGAAAGCTGCTTTAGGATGGGGAATTGAGATACAACATGAATTTACTAAACGTTGCATACAATCACCGGATTTTGATTACATAGCCATCTTCAAGAAGTAAAATAAAAAGTCTCAACCGAAAAAGGAAATGCCAGTTTGCCACGAATTGATACAAAAACTTCAGTGGTTTGTGCCTACCAAGAAGGTTGCAGTGGCGCAAAAAGAACTTTGTCAATCACTCATTCCTTCGCAAAGATCAAATTGCCAATTTATCTACTGTCAGTTGCTCCTGTCATAATGTTGAGACAACAGCAAACAGCATTTGAGGCAGAATACTTACCAAAGTAGAGGCAGAATACACTTCTAGCGATTTCCTGGCATCACCTCCAAACACGAGCTGTCTAACCAAGGTCGGAATGCTCCTTCATGGGTCAAATTCTGAATATATCATGAGCGTCAGAACATGCTACTAGTATTTTTAAGTAGTTAACAACAATATTAAAGAAGATGAGAACATAATATCAAATACTAATTTGTTAATTATTAACATATTTCAATGATTCTGGAAAAATATTAGAGTATTATCCCGTGTAATCTGCCTACAAGGGGCACTGAGAGGAAAAGACCAGAGACGAATATAACTTTTGGTATAATTTCACGCTATCAGACTTGAATCTAATACCTCAATCTTGTCAGTCCAAGCTTTTTCATTGCAAATTTAACATCTAAAATTCCATTGCAGCCCTATCCTAAAATTTCTAGACATTTTAATTACATCAATTAACTAACCTTGTTCAAGTGAGTTGAAATTGATGCAACATCCTACCAATTGTTCATTATTTTGTGCGGGGAACTTCAGAAGTAGTACATATTGGTAATAGAAGGTCAAAAAGTTAATTCAAGTACTGATACTCTTCAAGAGAGGAGGGGGGGACAAATGGTATGATACAGTAACTTCAGTACTAAAGGGAGCTTCTTGCTTTGCGCTGAAGAAATGTCGAGTTCAAAATAAATCTAATTAACAGCGAATCCAGCACGAGAGATGGATGAAATGTGCGACACGTATGTACTGGATGTAGGGTGAGAAGACTACCTTCATCATATCTTCATTGACTTTGACTCTCCTTGGGAAAAAGGTGGACTGTGTGATTGAGAAATGTAAAAAGGAGATTTAATTCAGAAAAGGTTCAACTTTCCAAAAGGTTCTGTACTCTTAACAGGGCAGGATTAAATTGTTCAACTTTCTGAGAGGTTCAATATGTGGTTTCTAGTTGTTCTAAAATGGTCTTACTAAAAGTTATGAAGTTCCTAATTTGGAATCCTAGCAAATATTGGAATGAGAAGATGTCCACTATAGCCTACAAATACTATCTGCTTGTTATCCCTATATTCGCGTTTTGATTTTGCAATTCTAATCACAGTTACATCCCAGTCATTGTTCACCCAAAAACCTAATTCCACATCCCTGTCCTCTTTCCTTTAGGACTTTTATTAAACACCCAAAACCTGAAACAAAAATGATGTCTAAAATTTCTGCAAATTCTTCACCTAAAATTTTCCAATAAAAACAGTGCCAACCAAGCACTTTTAGTCTAAAACCCTAAAAACTTTCTCCCACCCTTTTATATTCTTACCTCACGAGTTGACAAAATTTGTCAACCACAAAGTCAACTATAACCAGCAACTTTGAGTTTTCAAAGTTTTCAAAATATTTCTACAGTAACATAAACGTGATGTAATTAGGTCAAAGGGGATGGAAACTAACAATCAGAGTGTTACTGCACAGTCAACATTTTTAGAACATCAATACATGAGCCATCACTAGATCCTGAGAGTTGTGACTTCTGATTCAAAAACAAAACACCTTTGATAAGAGCATTGATTGCGTCATCAATAATATTCCAAAGGATCAAATAACAATAAGCAGGCAGAATGTTATTCGTTGGATTTTGCTTCAATTTTGTTTTTCCCCCTTTTGTTGGAAGATAACAGAGGGTGTCTCCACCCCCTTCGGGGAGCAGGACTACCCTTTGAATACCCATAATATTATGTCTTCTGCTTCGAAGTTCTTGAGTTTTCTTTTCAATAGTTTCCCTTATTCATTTCCAGTTAACTTTTTTTATGGATCATAAAGGAGTAAAAAATGTAGATTGATGTTAGTTTCCTACTTCAAATAACCCTCATTGTAAACATAGTAATCTGGAGTTGTTAATCAAAATATTTTGACTTCGCAAAATAATGATTTCTAATATATTTTAAGAACAACTTATATACCTTTCTAACACTAGTGTGGGGGGTTAGGGATTTGAACTCTGACCAAAGTCATGGACTAAGTTCGGATCAAAGAGGATTCAAGGGCCAGTGGTTCAAAATTAATGGTTTTTTAAGTCAACCAGCACAGATATTATATAGGTAGATATAGGGAAAAAGAAAAAGAAAAAGAAAAAGAAAAGTAGTACCAGTTAATAAAATTTAAGATTTTAGTAAACAGAGGTTTCAAATTTTGGTTTTAATTGGAAATGAGTAATTTTATATTTCTGCAACAATAACGACTCAAGAGGCTTACATTAGGTGTGAACCGTGGAAGGACAGAAACTTCTTAGTGTTGTCTTCGCCACACAACCACGAAAAATTATTAAGCAATGAAGGTGGTATATGACACAGATATTTGTACTATTTCA
The DNA here is from genome assembly GCA_025631255.1 of Cornus kousa. NCBI lineage: Eukaryota > Viridiplantae > Streptophyta > Magnoliopsida > Cornales > Cornaceae > Cornus > Cornus kousa. Next base: position 4,519 of record JAOTQH010242103.1, read on the forward strand.
GTAACATACATAGTATATGATCAGCGAATTCAAGCTTAACACTGCCGCCACTTATAAAGAGAGAGAGTCGGAGTGGGGGAAATAAATGGGCATACATTCTAGAAGAATGGGAACTAATAATTATAGTTTACATATAAAGTATTTAAATTTTCTCACATGTTACAGAAATTGATATTTACAGAACCATAAATATTACTTTGTTCTTTGAATTATAAATAGTGTTTAAAGTTTGTCTACGACCTGTTCCACATCCAACCAACTCACTTCAATAAGTTTTCTTTTCAATGGGTTGAATGACAATGTATTATGAGGCTATATCATGTGACAAACCAAAAACTAAACAAATCAAGAAGTGCACAAGCAAACAAGATACTCACCTGCATCCAAAAGAAAAAACCACGTAAGAGATTCAGCTCTTTATGTCTATCAAATCGGGCTTCATCAATCTTGCTTTTGAGATCTGCATAATTTAAGAAAAATAAATATAAAAAATTAGAAGGAATTTCCAAAAGTTTCTCACAAATAGAAATTTGACATGAGTTGGATCTGAACTGAAACAAAAACAAAAGTAGCAGGAGAATCATGCACAAATAGTTTCTGGGGGATAACGTCAAGCAGTCAGAGTATCAAACCCAGAGCAGAACAAAAACTTAGCATTTAAAATGACATGCAAGAGAGAGATTTGAGAGTAACATGGAAGAAAAACATAGAAAATTTGTAAAAGGAGGGAGATCTCATTGTGACAGAGATAGATGTGAGTCTGTGGCAAGCCAAACAGATTTGCAAATGACTGGAGCCTATAAAAATAAATATGCAATGTAATATTGTAGACGAAAGAAAAAATAATTTGTTATTCAAAATTGAAACTCTAGAACTGAATACAGATATATTTGCAGCTGTGCTTACAAAATCTTTGTTGTTGGTAAAACAATCCTCATATTCCCATTAAGTAATGGGCCTTCAAAATTCATAGAGAGATCGTGGAATGTATTGGATTTATGTAAATATGAACCCTAGAAAGAAGCATGAGAAATTAGTCACTTTTAGTAAATGCCATGATTAATAGACTTGTGCTTCAAATGTTACTGGTCGTTATGATGGTTTGTCATTGTTATCAGGTTCATTTATTATTAGCTACTTTTCTGTTTGATAAGTTATAATCAGATACTTCAACGAAGATCTTAAAGGTTCTTTCCATCAAGTATGCCAAAACCCAGCCAGACTACTACTTGTTCTCATGTCAATCACTGAAATTCAGGTACAGATTAAACAACTTCAGATGAAGATTCCCCTTTTCTTCAGAAGTAAGACTTATGTCCCAACCGTAACATGAATGCCTCCCCCTTTGAGGGAGGATAGAAATAGCAGTCAGGTGATTGTGACATTGAGTATTTTACAGAAATTGTTTTGACAAGAGAGGTTTCGCATCCTATTCGACAATCAAGAGAGAGAGAGAGAGAGGCAAAGTAAAACGTCAATTGGTTCTGAGTTTATTCACCTTTTCAGAGGCTAATCTAACTATACACTCAACATACACTAATATAAGAATGCATGTTTATCCAAATCAGAAATTTGCAGTCCTCCTTATTATTCAGAATAGGAAACAAGGAAAAAAAAATCACCTTATTCACACAACAGAATATGAGAATGGGTTATCTAGTGCAAGCATGACAACATCCCCACAATGGAGAGAGACAACAAACAAGAAATTGAATGTAATAAAATAAGTAGACAATTTCCAATTAGAACAGGTATAAACATTTTTTTTTGATAAGTAAGAACAGGTATAAACATTTGGAAGGGGAGGGGGAAATGGATGAAGCAGAAAGGGATAGGTAAATGCTATTTAAAGATGTTTGCCATCTCGTGTTCATCTAAGAAAAAGGATCCTGGTGCTTGAAAGTTGAAGCCATTGTCTTTGACCAAAAAGCTATTACCCAATACTTGCCTTGTCTACGAGGGGTGTTGGGCAGGGAAGATGGCAAACAAACCTGACCTTTTGTACAATGACTGCTCTCAGAGATTCAGACTAAAAACCACATCCTCATAGTTATCCACCCAAAATTTTACAATTGCACCAAGTAATAATCAACATCCGTTGCCTCTGGCATAATGGAATTTAAACTACCATATTATAGTTTGTAGTGGGTAAAGAAAACTAGGAAAATATTGAAGCCATAATAATCACAAGATATAACATCATTACACGAATTGGGTCCTTAAAAGACAATTTTATGTTCACTCTTCAGAAAAGCTGAAGCTCAGTTTAAGTCAGGAATAGGGGTTGCTAGAAGGTAAGGAAGCACAATCTAATTCTAAATACATGCAAAGTAACAATAACAATAGAAGTTGTTGAGTGAATAGGAATTTTGAAACCATTAGAATTTTTCAGCACTGAGTAACCAAGAATTAAAAAGTTCATGGTGCTTTAGGAAAACACAAGGCAAGTTAAGAAAAGAATAAGATAGATGGTAACTACCAAAAAACAAGGAATAACATATTGAAAATTTCATAATTCTGATAAACAACATGCTACTTAAAATTGTGGACATTCCGCAGAGCCGATTGAAAAGGAAGTTCTCCTAAGGCCATTGGTTGAATGGCACCCAAGTCTTTGGGTGCAAAATATTTAAAGGAAGGCCCTAGTCCATACCTGTTAAGGATTAGTTCAATGACTCCTGCGCTACGAGCTTCTGAAGTAGACAATTTGACAAAGGCTGAGGTGGTACTCATGATAGAGGAAAGTTGCGCTTTCCTTGACAAGAAGGACAACAATAAGAAATCCAATAGTTCCATTTTCATTCGTCTTAGAGACTACTAGCAATAGCTATGATCATTTATTTTAGGATTTGGTTTCTTTTACGTTGCTTCCTATCTAAATCTACCAGTTTCAACACAATTTCATGATTGAAGGTCTATCGAGCCTTTCTTACTTGCACTTTAGGGACTTGACTTCTGAGTTTTTACCAATGATTGAAGAAAGAATAAGCTTTTCCAATGTCTCCCTGCTTTAGAGGGACTTTTCATAATGGATTTCGTACCCCAAGGGATTAGACTTGTGATTCGAAGACCAAGTCAGAGACTACTGGACCGTGGATTCCTACTTCCCAAAATGGGGAATATTGGCTAGGCTCGCCAAGTACTAAAAGGCTGGAACTTGCCCGCTCAGCTCTTTGATTCAGCCATTCTATGAGTCACTTTCTATCTTGCTCAGGGGTCTGTCTAGAGGACTCTTTCTCCTAAGGACACTTGCCCAGTAGATAAAATAGCAAGCCTTGACTCTCACGCAAAGAAAAAAATTATTCACTGAATCTATAAAATAGAATATATAGTGGCAGAATTCTATATAATATAATATATAGTCATACAGTGGCAGAACATTTAGAGACTCGGAATAGTTTCTCTCTCCATCATTTGAAGACCAATGATCCATCTTCGTCTCGAGCAGATTTCTTCATCAAAAGCTGGTAACATGAGCCCCTCACCCAGAGATTTGGTAGGAAGGTGGAATAGAGTTTGAAAACAACTTCGTAAATGAAAGAATATATCTATTAGCATTGAGTTAAAATATTTACTCTTGAGCAGCTAATGTCCAAACTGTACAATCAGGAAAAAACAATTATAAAAGAACATATTAGTTTCTAAGTTTAAAGTGTTGTCAAAGTTGCATCATACCATTGATGTGGTGATACTCAATATAGAAGAAACATAAAATGACTTCAATGGCAAAGAAAAAGGGTACATGGCATTCAACTTACCATCATAGTGATCAAGATATGATTTGCCGATATTACTTGCTTGGTAAAATAGTTGTCCCGAACAATGCAAGTCTAAATTACGTTGCACTGGCTTTCTTGTCTTTAGTGATCGCGAAGGACGCAATTCTAAATTACGTTGCACTGGCTTTCTCACCTTTATATTATGCAAAAGCAGTTCATACTCTTCCTGGTCATAAGGTCTTCCAAGAATACCCACGACCTTCTCCCTAAACTGAGATTTGTTACTTTCACTTGAATTTCCCAGACACTGCCAATTGTCACCCTCCAACTAAACAAATGTAACACAATGAAACAATACAACAAACCAATGTAAACAAATTTCAAAAGCATACATAAGTCAAAAAATTCTAGAAAATAAAGCAGAGGAGGATACATACAGATGAATAGAACATTCTTGAAGCTACAAATGGATGCTTTGATGGAGTACTACCTATCTCTAATATTTCTACATCAGAAGAACTATCAATATCGTCCTCTTCATATTTTACCCTCTTTCCATTCTCAGTCACGAAAACAAGACAATCACCTTCCAGTTCGATACAATTCAGGAATACTTGGTAGCATTCATCCACCACAGCATTTTCCAAACTTTTGGGGCATTCCGTCTTATCTTTCCGAAGAATGTTCCTCGAAGTCTTTTGAGTTTCAATCTTGTCTTTGCTCGTAACAACACTCACATCTTTACAAGCTCCTATATTCTCTCTATTCGAACAATCCCCTGATTTCCTTGCAGTTTGCAGCTCAAGCTCGTTATCCAACTCACAATCCTTTTCATATCTTATTAATAAAGACCTCCCATTCGTCATAGTTACCTCCAATTCATATGAATCCCCATCCCTTAAATTCTCCAAGAACATCTTATAGTCAGGGTCCATGTCTTCTTCATCACAGACATCATCATCATCACTTTCCCTGACAGAGTCAACTGATTCTCTATAATTCAAATACGACACGTAATCCTCATCAATATCATCACCCAATTGATTCTCTTCTAATGTTCTCTTTAATGTACTACTAGAAGTATTTAGGTCGGAATTTCCAGTACCAAGTTGCCTTCTCTTCAATCGCCTGGCTAGTCTTTCATCACCCAATTGATTCTCTTCCAATTTTCTCTCTAATGTACGACTAGAAGTATTTAGCTCAGAATTTCCAGTACCAAGCCGCTTTCTCTTTAATCGCCTGGCTAGTCTTTCATCACCCAATTGATTCTCTTCCAATGTTCTCTCTAATGTACAACGGGAAGTATTTAGCTCGGAATTTCCAGTACCAAGCTGCTTTCTCTTCAACCGCCTCGCTAGTCTTTCATCACCCAATTGATTCTCTTCCAATGTTCTCTTTAATGTACTACTAGAAGTATTTAGCTCGGAATTTCCAGTACCAAGCCGCTTTCTCTTCAATCGCCTCGCTAGTCTTTCATCATTAACAAATTCGGAATTACCCACATAAACAAGTTCCATATTAGCCCAGAATCCAACTTAGTCACCTTAAACTCCAAACTTCCTTTTTCTTTTTTCTTTTTTCTTTTTTTTTTTCCCCCCCTGTTGCCCCTATCCAACTACTCTTTCAAATAAACAAATCCCAATGAACAGAAATTATTTCTGCTAAAAAAATGAAAAATAAATAAACTGAAGTTAGATAACGAATCATGGAGTTTTAAGCCACATGCAGAGATCAAATGTACAATAATTAAGCAATCTTGAACTATTCCACAAACCTAACTTTGCATCAAAAAATAAAAAAATAAATAAAACCTTTGTTTTTTAAGTAAGACAGACTCACAAACCCACAATTGCAGCTTTTTGCCCTCAACCTTGCACTTGAAAGGCAGAGAAAATGCTTACAAGATACATACAGCCTATACATACATCGTATATGTGTAACAATAATAATTGAGTAATGATACACATTGAAGACTGTTATGCATGATCGCACGCTCTCTCTCTCTTAAATTCATTCTCTCGCCTCGATTCCCATCTATTGCAATTTCAGTTTCTATCATCTATTCTTTGCCTATTACGGATCTTTCTCTATCTACAGATCAGTAACCATGTTTAAAGAGAAAGATCTTTCGAGTGATTTGTTGTCGTCCAAAATCAAAGAGCACAATTGGGCAAATATATATATATATATATCTCAAAATACTCAAAATATTAAATTTGTAAACTCATCACAGTCTATACAAACCCTCACCTTTCAAAAAGTGATACGGACATAGTAAGATGCATAAACATATCAACTATTACGATTTATTTCCACCTGCAGTAAAAATAAACGGAAGCAAAGGAGCTTGCTGCAATTTGAACCAAAACCTGCAATATCTGGGAATTCTGGCTCCAAAGAGCTGAATTTGGGTTATATATGTGATTATTTCAGGTCGGTTTTCCACAGAGAGAGTGAATTCAGTTGATCGAAGGAATGAGAATAATAGATAGACGGATAGTTGGATATGTTGTAAATAGGGTGTAAAAAAAAAACAAAAAACTCCTGGGTATTGCAAGAAACCCCTGGACTACCCAAAAAAACAATAATAATAAATTAAATAAATAAATAAATAAATAAATAAAATAAATCACAAACTACTGTTTTCTTGCATTTTACCCCGCTGGCTCACCGACAAAAAGCAAAAGACCACTAGACTCTTGCTATAAAACGAGGACTAAAATCCTCTCCAGCGCAACAGTAATCTGTTGCAGCCGGTGAGCAATCAAAAGGATATAAAGTAAAAATAGCAAAAGTAAAAAAGCCAATATATATATTTGGATACTACCTCTACTTACATATGTATGGGCCCACCAGACAACAAAAAAAATTTGAATTGCATTTCAATTTTCAAAAAGGCCTGCGATTTTTTTTCATGTTTTCCATCTTCTTCCGCTGAAATGTTCCTCTCTCTCTCTCTCTCTCTCTTTCTCTCTCTCTCTCTCTCCACAATCCGAAGAGAACGTGATCACAGAGTATATTGTGATTCATTTTTTTCTCATCACAAAATACAAGGCTAACTTGTGAACTGGTTGAGGGGGTTTGTTTGGATCTGAAGGCAAAGTTGAGGGATGTTGTAAAGATGACCTATTTTTCTCTTCACAAAGTAGAAGCTAAACTTGTGAACTGGTTGAGGGGGTTTGTTTGGATCTGAAGGCAAAGTTGAGGGATGTGGTAAAGATGACCTATTTTTCTCTTCACAAAGTAGAAGCTAAACTTGTGGACTGGTTGATTGTCTTCTTTGGAAGTGAAGACAAAGTTGAGAAATTTAGTAAAGATTTTAAAGCAACACATTCTCTACAACTGACTGATATTGGGTATGTTTTATAGTTTTAATTTTTGGAGTCTATTCAATGTTCTATCTGTTATTTTTCCCTAATAAAAGTTGGGTATAATATTTGCGATCGACTATTGATTCAAAATACTTGTATGAATTGATATAGTGAAATAATACAAAATATGAGATTTTGTATATATATCTATATATCATTGGGTAGTCATGTTAGAACAGAGTTGGGATGTGGAAGTATTGGAAATAGGGATTAATTACATTAACACGTTGGGATGTGCACTCAATATACTTTTTTGGATTATTCAATTCAAATTAGTTCTTCCTTTTTTACTTTGTATAGTTAAAAATATTAGATTTTTTTCAAGAGATACGTGTATCAATTTATATGTTAAAATACAAATTTCATTACTCAGGCATGTTAAAACAGAGTTGGGATGTTGCAGTGTTAGAAATTGGGATTATTCATATTGACATGTTGGGACGTGCACTGGAAACACATTTTGGAAATATTCAATTCAAATCAATTATTCCCTTTTTTACGTTATATAATGAAAAATGTTACAATTTATTTGAAGAGAAAGGTGTATAAATTTATATGTTGATATGAATTTAAAAAAAAAAATTCATTTTATATATATTTCATTACTTAGGCATGTTAGGATATAGTTAGGATGTAGTAATCTTAGAAATGGGGATTATTCACATTAATATGTAAGGACGTCCACTTCATGCACTTTTTGGGATTATGGAATTGAAATTAATTTTTCCCTTTTTTGCATTGTATAATTATACATGTTAGATTTTATTTTGAAGAGAAACATGTATCAATTCATATGTTGAAATGAAGTAAAAAAAAAAGGGGGGGAGATTTTGTTTATATTTCATTTCTTAGGCATGTTAGAACTGAGTTGGGATGTGGTAGTCTTAGAGATGGGGATTATCCAGACTGACTTATTGGGACGTCCACTTCATACAGTTTTTGGGATTATTCAATTCAAATCAGTTCTTCCCTTTTTTGCATTGTATAATTATAAATGTTAGATTTTATTTT
>JAOTQH010242112.1:0-12619 GCA_025631255.1 Cornus kousa
AAGAGAATGAAAAAAAAATAATTTTATATGTCAAAATTACCCTTATGAATTTAATAGTAAAATAATATATATATACAATTAAATAATAATAATATTAGTAAAATAATAGATACAATTAAATTACCCTTATGAATTTAATAATAATAATGATAGTGATAAAATAATATATATAATTGGATTTATAAATAAATATATATGTCCAGTATATATGTCTCCTAATATAGTTTTGTTTTTTATTTTATTTTATTTTATTTTTTTTTTGGGAAGTTTGCATTTTATATTAAGACTCTGTTATTAGATTAATTTACTTTGTTTTGTAGGTATAGCAAGAATTTTAATTTTAAGAGTAGAAAAGTTGTAATCAATTTAGGAGTATTAATTTGGGTAAAAAAACTCCTTTTGTGAGTATAATAAAAAGAAACATCTTACACAAGAGTATAAGAAGAAATTAATGTTTTGCGTGTTTTATAGAGAGAACATTTTGAAGAAAATTAAGTAGTTCTAGGAATATTACTTTTCTAAAACTTTTCTTTTAACGCTAACTAACGGCTAAAAATCTCAAAAAATTTCTGTTTCTTTCTCTTTCTCTTTCTCTTTCTCGCTAATTTACACTAACCAAACTAACCCTCGGATAAAAGTAGATTTTTCATTTTTGACTTTTGAGTCATTGGGCGGGCTTGTTCCCGGTTCAAAGTGAACCGGGTCTGAACTTGGGTCGAAGTTGAAACAGAGATCGCAACTTTGCTTTCGTTTCTCTCTCATCATTCCTCATCAACGCTGACAACTGCTTGGTGAGTTTTCTTGCAATCGATTTAGTGTTGTTACCCGTCATTGTTGTTTGTGTATACGTTGTTAATGTTTCAATGTCATCCACCTGTTTGATACTTTGCGTCAACTAAATATACATATAACCACATATGTCTTTGGAACCTTGATTTTTTATGGTATGTGAAAATGTATGAACTGAATCTGTATGGTTCATCAAAAAACAATATACCCAGATGGGGTTAAGGCGAACAAGAGATTGTGGAGATAAGGCAGGGTTTAATGGACCCTGCCATACCACCACTTAACCTGTCTTTGGGTTGATGATATATATATATATGTGTGTGTGTGTATGTTTATATATATGAATTTTATAGTGAATCGATGGTTATTGATATTGTTGTTGTTGATTACGAGTACCTTTTTCCCGAGTTACACATCTTCAAAGTGTTATATATTCATTTTTGTTTGTGGTGTAAAACCTTCTTTAATTTATTTGGAAATTTTAATACGTGTTTCGATTAATAATGTATACTTTAACTCAACAAAGCATTTTCCCAACTACTTGGGGTTTCTCATTATGATTCGTATATTTCAATTTGTAATGTATGTGATGCATACAAAACTTAAATGGATCACCTACAGACCAAATCCAACAAAGCTACAAACACAAACACACTCATCTGAACATACATTCTTGGCTGCGGGATATGAATATGGCACAATGAGCACCTTGCTGTTCAGCCTGACATTTGGGGCCAAGTGGCTGACTGGTTTTTCAACTACCTCGTTCTGGACATGCTAGTTGACAAAATAGGATAAGGATACGATGGGGACAAAATAATGCAAAGACACAATTTAGATATGTGTGTGTGTGTGTGTGTGTGAATCTATAGGAGAATGATAAGTTACTGACTCATCAAAATTCATTTGAGAAAAGTAAAGGTTATGTTACATGAACAGGGATTTAAGACTAATTATTTCGCCTCATTATATCACATTACTTCATTAAGTTAGAATTTAACAATTTAAAACTATCTACTCGTATATGGTTTTATTGACAATTGCACACGCTAATTGTATACTAGAAATGCTATATCCCCCTATGTTAAAGGCAAGTATACTAGACTCTGATAACTAGGGATTTTTGTTCAAGTAAAAATGTTTTTTCTCAAATATGGATGCATCTATGAGGTATTGAACATGTAACGGTTGTATATGAGAAGTTTTGGTTTCAAGTTAGGATATGATTTTTGTATATGATTTTTATTTTATGCTGGTGTACACATAAAGTTCTGTATGAACTGCTGAATATATTGCAAGCTTAGTTTACAGTTCATCCTAATTGAAAGATGATTTCTATGATTATTTAGGACATAAATGTAAAGGACTCATATGGATGTCACAATGAAGCAATTCCAAGAAAGCTTACTTGAGGTTGAAACTGAAGCTGAAAATCTTCTGTTAGCCAGGCACAAGGTAATTGAAACCCAATTGTAAGACCATACTAAGTCACTTTCTGTTTTAAATATTTACGAACTCTGTATTGTGAATGCAGCTGGTTGAAAATGATAGAGTGAGGAATGGGTACAGGGAAGCGCTGACGACAATGAGGAAGAGGGCGTGGACGACAAGAACAAGTATCCCTTCTCCTTTTGAGTGTATAATGAAAGAGATTGAGCGGGTCGAATTGAGGCCTCTGGTGAAGGAGTTGTGTGCAACATGTGGCAACCATGACCCGAAGGAGAACACATGGATAATGTTCCCTGGAACTGATGTCTTTGTTAGGACTCCGTTCCATGCTGCTCACACCCTTTTGGCGAAAGGTTTTCTTTTGGACTCTTCTCTTTTAAGTTTTTAAGATGATACTAATATTTTGAGGTATCATAACATATTTGAAGCACTTAAATGAATACCAAAAATAAGCTATTTAGCATCTTATGATGAAGATCTCAAGTTAACAAACCTTATCCTAATCTAACTCTTTTTTTTCACTCCACGAATAAGTGCAATGCATTAAATGTTGGTTTGGCGTGTTTTATTGTTTGGCAGGAAATAAAACATATTTGACACAGAACAAAGAAGCAGAAAATCTTGAAATGCATAGAAGTTATAGAATATAAAGAACAAAACAGATTGAGATGTGGATAAAGGCTAATAAAGTATAAATTGACCATGGAGTTCTTAACAGAAACCCTCACTGGAAGACCTTACAGCAAAATTGGTAAAAAAAAATGCTGTCCTGAACCAATATTTGTCTAAATAACAAATAATCACTAACAATTCTTACAACTCAGAAAAATGGGATAAATTAAGCATCAAGGTTCTCTGATCATGTCTTCAAATCATCAGCATAATTCATGTCATTTTATTTACTTAAATTCAATTATTGCCTTATCCTGAATGTTTGTGGCTGATGTTCAATTTGCTTCCAAGCAGTGGGTATCTGGTCAGTCTACATGTGTGCTGTATGACTTTGATTTACATATTGTAGATGTATTTGTATTCGGTTTATGACAGCTGTGCAACATGCCTCTTCTTTTTGTTGGGCCAGGGTGTATCCTGCTCATTCTAATCTCTAAGATGCAGGCAATCATCTGAAAATCACGTGCATTGGGTGAGCTTGAAGAGAATTGAACTCCAGAAATCCTGTTCTCAAATACTTAAGGACACATATTTAACAAGTCTAAAATACTAAATTATAGGAAAAGTATTATATTGCATATTTGTTAAGAAAAGTGTAGAATTTTTTCAGAACAGAAGTGTTGAGATATATGCCATGACTAATTTAGTCCAAAATTTATCCATGCAATATATCTCTCAGCTTTCTGCTACTTTGTCATATTTTTTTATAAACAAATGTTAGTAACAATATCTATAACATGAAAATAATATTTATTTAAATATATCTACAAATATATATTATGTTTTATACTTATCTTTATTAATATTATAATATACATTTCCACGCTCTTGACATTCTTTTTTTAAGACTTTTGCTTATCACTGTGCCCATATATTGTCATGACTGTATCCTGTATTTGTGTCCATGTTTCATTGGTCAAGGTAGTTTATTTTTCTTTGAAATTTTATAGCTTACTATTTTTTTCTGCCCAGGTCTATTAACTGTTCCCGAGTTTTGGTGTATCTCGTTTCAAAGTGTTTATGTTGGTAATAATGGAAAAAGTCTAGGTCAACTGGGATGTGGGTTTCTAGACTGTTGCAAAACTCAAGTAACGATAACTCAGTGTTCTTGCCTTGGGGGTATTGTGAAGAGTTGTAAATTGTATAAATTCTGCTCATAGAATGTGGCAAGATTTTCAGCTTGCTAAATAATACTCTTTATGATGTTTATAGGTGTCCAATAGCTGTTTCTCATTTCAATAGTTTGATGATCAAACGCTACCATGTCTTTTAAGCATGCTTTCACTTTTATTGGAAGAATTTTGTATCTTAAATTAATGGCTCGATGTGACCTTATGTATGCAGTGTGCGGTGCACCAAAGTCAGTGCCATGAAGGAGATCTATTTTGGCATTAACTTTTCACAAATGCTGATCTTTTAAGTTCCACAGGCAATTTTTAACAGCATTAGTTTATACTGGGGCTGATTTGTTGTTTTTGTAGTTGATTTGACGTGTAAGAAGTTTAAGTGTAGTGTCATCATCATTATGTGCTTCAGCTTTTCATTGATATGTTTTATTTTTTCAGCTAAATGACCTTTAATATCATAATAACATTGATATTCCTTCTATTTCTTGAACACAAGTTGCTTAAATTCAATCCATGATGTAATGCAGATCAAGCACGATTTGACTACGATGCAAAGAAACTACAAAGCTATGTGAAGGAAAGATGCCTCTGCATTTCAGAAGGAGGTGTTCTTGCTGGTAAGATCAGTCCTGGTGTTCTCAGATCTCTGGTGACCTTGACAGACATACCGAAGTAAGATATGCAAGCTGAAGAAATTGTACAACTCGTTAGTTCTCATCGAGAAAATAGCTCACATCCCTTTTTACTACTATTTTTGAACAATACTTGTCTCCAACCATATAAAGAGATACCCTCTTCTTACAACTTGTTTCATAGTATTAATATAACATGTTGCCCTTTATTATTTTAGAAAAAAAAATTAAAAAATAAAAGAAAAATAATAATCAGATAACCATTTCTACTTGGTCAAACTAATCTCAAATCAGTTAACCTATTTTAACATGGTCAAATCATATTATGATACGCCAGTTGTAAGAAGATTTCCTTACAGAGTTGGAGGCAAGTATTTTCTATTATTTTCTTCCTCAACAATGTGCATTAGCTCATTAATCTAAATGTAAGTTTACTACCAGTCTCATCTTAGAAGAAAGACTAAAACATAACATTTGTCTTTGTCATCTAACATCTTATTATATTTTCTTGATAATTGGAATGGTGCATAGAATTTCTCCCAGGAGGTTTAAATTCTTAGGGCTTTAATTGTAGTATTCACATCAGTCGGTGATGGATTACAATTTTGCATCTTCTTTTCTTTTGTGTTCTTTGTTGAGGAAAAGGAGTGTTGTGGATTTGAGTTCAAAAATATTTCACACTTTTCTGCAGCTCTGAGATACACGTTATACTCTCTGTTATCCTTGTATTTTTTCACTTAAATCGTCAAAGGCACACATTCTTCCACATACGTCCACGTGCACGTAATCCTGTTCCTCTGTTGACATTTTGTGGCATTTCTCCTCCTGCAAATATTGTCTTTTTGTTTTGGAGTTGCTGCCTCCGCACATTGTACCTTTCAGAATATGTCACCTGAGTGACCGAATCTGTGACAACATATTGTATAGCTTTTGCAATTTGCTTCCTCAATTTTTCTTCTTTCCTGCTTAAACAAAGTGTATTCAAATGTAATCATAGGTTCATGGACCGGATAGTTTTGTAGTTCGTCTAAAATATTTGGAGTCTTCAAGGGACTACTCAGTTGGAGATTTATGCAACGTCAGTCTTGTTTTTTTTTTCCATGTGATGCCTTGGCTCTCACATGAGCAAATGGTGTTGATAGCTTCATAAAATGAGGCTTTTTTAACACCCTCTTTCCTTCCCTTTATCATTGTGGTGTAGTGTCTATATAGAGATTAGAGACAAAAGATACAAAAACAAGAGGGGCATGGATTTTTGTCTGTATTAGATGACCTCTCCTTTAGGTACTGAAGATATGGATTTATGTATATCATGTGTGATTAAATGCCAATGAAATTAGTGTTGCAGAGGTGCATTTTTTTTTTCTTTCTGTGTATCGGTTGGTTTTTAGGATATCCAGGAATTTTATCACTTTATATCTTATCATACTTTTTCTTGATGACCCTCTGTTGCTTGTAACGATCGTTTTAAGGATCGAAATAATGAAATAAAATATTGTTTATGCTTTCTTCATACTTTATGGGAAAATTATTTGATTTCTGCATTGCTGAGCCGAAAATGATGTTCCCTTTTCCTATTTCAGATAGAGAGGCATTTGTTGCACAACATTTTTACTGAAGACATTGACAATAGACAGTGAGAATTTAAGACAGTGACTAAGGAAGCTTCAGGGAATGGACAGATCCTCCATAAAGTTGGGTAAGGTTTCATCATTCCGAAAAAGGCAATACATATTGTTGAGCAGGAAAACAAGGGGAACTGTGAAGCATTTGCTAAAAGAATGACAAGAGGCTGATGTTTGCCTAATCATAAAAGATTAAGACCAAAACTTTAACGTTCTCTTTAACTTTTAAGCATTGGTTAATGAGAGTTGAAACCCCTCTCTCGTGTGCATAAATGTTAGATTTACCTGTCATAGATAATTGGAGAGGAAGAGCGTGAATTGGCATCGATAGATCTTAGAAGTAGCAGTATTGTGTGATCTGGAGGTCACGGATTCAAATCAGGAAACAGTCTCTCCATATGAAGGTAAGACTGCATACATCTGACCCTCTTCAGACTCTGCAATGACGGGAGCCTTGTGCACTAGGCTAGCCCTTTTTAAGTCTTAGGAGCAGCACGAATTGTGGCAGGAATTTACAACCCTATTGCTCCATGTAGTGGCCACGGAGAGTGCTTAGCCAAAACTCTACATGATTATCTCACTCCCTTGGACTATTGTTAGTGCATGTTTAGACTATACATGATTATCTGACTCCCTTGTACTAGTGTTAGTGCATGTTTAGACATGAATTGGTGAACAATCTAGACATGTACGTTTTCAATTGCTTCTCACTCTATATATATACATGTATGTATGTATATATAGTGTATATATATATATATAGAGAGAGAGAGAGAGAGAGAGTGGAGATGTAAATTGTATAGGTGTAGCCAGAGCCTAAGGTAATAGTTGAAGTTGAGGACCACGACAAAGGTTTGTGAGTGAGTGATAGCTGAATATAGTTGTGAAGGAGGGTAGGGGCATGTATGCTTCAAAAACTGTAATTAATGGTATTTGGAAGTATTTTGAGTATCTTCTTCTTCCATGATGAGAGTGATGAGATGTTGACAAGACAAACAGAATAGCTATGTATGTCATCCATGACTGCTGCTGCCCTGTTCTGCTAGAATTGTGGAAGTTCAGTTTCATGTGGAAAATGAAGACAACCTTGCTTTGTTGCATTCATGGTACATTTTTAATCCTTATGAAGATCCTGTTTATATGCCAGCAAATTTTGAGGGATACAGGAATCATTGTTTGGTGATTTGGTAAAATTTTGGACTTTGGTTTCAAAACTATATATATATATATATATATATATTCAATAAATAGCAATATTGTTAAAAATACATAATTTCTCTTCCACGAGACCCATCAAAAAAACCGATATAATTTTTAGTGGAGTTTTCTTGGTCCTTTCTTCTCTCTATCGTGTCGAAACCTTGATTTGGTGTTTGAAATTGGCCTAAAGCAACTATAATACAAAGGTATACCAATAATTTTTTTTTAGTAAACTTTTGTTAGGGAGCAACACTACTCAATATTAAGGTTTTGGATCATAAGGTAAGCGTCCAACTTGTTACCGCACTGGTACCAAAGGAAAATCCAGTTCTTGATCTGCATAACTCGGGTCGTGTTTTTTTTTTTTTCATGCTAAAAGGATCACGACACTTTAAATTGACAATTTTTTTTGTTTAGCTTTAAACCATCACTTTTTATATATATAATTTTTTTTTTCTATCTCTAATGCCCCTGAGTACAATAATAATAATAATAACAATAAATAAAAATAAAAAAACGAAACAAAACCAAATATTTTTAAAGATCCTTCAAATCTCTGAAGGTTTTTGTATATATGATTCAGAACCGAGCACCTTGTATCTTTCTGAATATTTGTAATTTTGTATATTGTCAACTTACCCGTGAAGGACACACACAAATATATACATGCTTGTTTGTGTCAGTCACAATTTTTATTTTTATTTTATTTATTTATTATTATTATTATTTTTTGGAGAGTTGGGAGATACTTAAAATCAAGTTAGGGGAGTTTCTGTTTGATATAATGTGTCACTTTCTCTACTAAAAAAATGCATTTCCTAAACTACATATTATCCATCACACACACACACACACACACATATATATTTAGAAACTAAAGTTAAATTTTATATCATCTTAAGTGATTGACATCATGTAAAGCAATTTCATTTCTATAATCTTGATTAATCACTAAAAAACAACTTTGAACACTTTATTAATTTCTTTCTAGGGTGAAGTGTGAACAAAGTAAACTAATATGTTCCTTTATATAAACTGTTCTCAGATGGCTCGTGGATTATACTGATAAACTAAAATTGGAAATTTGAGTAGACTTTTAATTGGACAATACTTGCCTACTCACCGGTGAGTAGGCAATTTCTACTGACTAGATAGGTGGCATAATAAAATTACGACAAGTGTTTCAAATTTTATAAAATATAAAATATAACAAAAATAGAACTAGAATATATATAATCTATTTTAATCGAGTTAACCGCATCTTTCTCTCCATAAATATCTATACACACTTGTACATACATAGGTACAAAATTGGTTTTTAAAATAGGGAGAAATTAGGATTCAAGCTTCCTAAAACAATACCTTCTAAAAACAAGATCTTCCTAAAACAATATATTGTTTTTGTTCTTCAGAATCAAAAGATCAAAATTTGAGTTTCACCATAGCTGTACAAATATATATATATATATACATATACATATATAAACAAACAAAAATCATGTTATTAAAATACCCATTCACCTCCACTTTCAAAGTAATTCTCATTCTCACTGCAACAATCCTAAGTTGGACAAGAGAAGGGTAAGAAATTATTATTATTATTATTATTTTGAGCACAAACTGGAAGCATTTTATGATTCTGGCAATGGGGGAGTTTCATATCAGTCACATATTTTCCACTTTGAAAAGGTAGAGAGTAAAAACCAACCCCTCAAAACACTATTGTTATATCTCAATTTAATTATTTTTTTATAATGCCTAGACACATATTCTGATATTTATAGGGATAGTGGTTAAGGATGTATGAAAATTTGTATTATATCATATCAGATATGAGGTAAAAGATAATGTTAATTCAATTAAAAATGGGTCAACCCAGTTCTAATTCTATTTTTATTATATTTATATTTTATAAATTTTAAGACACTTGTCTTAATTTTATTGTGCCACCTACCTAGTCAATAGAAATTGCATACTCACTAATGAGTAGGCAAGGATTGTCCCTTTTAATTCATAAAAATTTGATCGTCCACCAAGTTTTCAAACTGAACATATGCAATTCTTTGTTTTCACATGCAGAATAATTATCAAAAACAAATTATATAAGAGTGATCTCAAGAAAACTCTCAACTTTTAGAACGCATGATAGAAAGTTACGTGGATTAAATAATTCAAAGAAAATAGTGAATATACATTGATGATGTACATATGCATTTATCACTTTGTATTATTTAGTCAACTTTTGTTAATGTTTAAATATATAAAAGATATACTAGTAATGATTTGTAATCTCAAAGTCAAATAATTCTAATTAATTTATATGAGTGGTGACTTAGATATAAATATATATATACACATTATGACTAAATGTAAATATATATTGTGATATCATTAATATTTATGATATTATAATAATATTAATTTTTATTTATATAAAATTAGTCCGGACTCCCTACCTTTATGCATATCTAAATGTTATTTGGGGTGATTTTTCAATGAAGGCACTATTATTAATTATTAAAAACTGTTTTGTGAAATAGAAATATATCTGTTAAAAAAATAGGAAATATAAAAAGTACAAATATTGATGAGATGATTATAAATATATAAGAAAATATATATCTACAGTAAAAAAATTAATTAAAATTTGTAAAATCTAATTACTAATAATTAGACGAATGATAATCAATATATATCACTTTTAATTAAAAATGATGTTAACAACATACTGGCAATCAGAATTATTTCTTTCCAAAATAGAATAGAAAAGATGGAGTTGAAAAGTCTAAGCAACAGCTCTTTCTCTCTCTATATTATTCTTCTCTGACTAAGTAGACATTCCGTACGCAAGAGTCAACGTCTGTGTCAGGCTTGTGTCAGGCTTCTCACCAAATGCAACCAGACGATTATGAGGGACTAATATACATACACATATATATATATATATGTCCATATATAAACAAAAATAATATACTAAATGTACCAATAATGCGTACTAAACATACAATCGCTGTCTTAAATAAACACCTGCTCATAGAAGAGCATTTTCGTCTTTGTACTTGATGTAAATCAAAGAACACAATTTCGGAGAAGCACTCCATATATCCAAGTGTATCAGTAGCTGAGCGAGTATGGACCTTTTTGCTTAGCATCTGCGAGTATGCATTGTCTGAAATCATTCAAACAGGTTCACTACACCGAATAATAATACATCGTACGTTATAGATACGATCAAATCCTCTCCTGTCTTTTTGTTGGTTTCATCTACTCACCTTCCTTGCTTGCGTTCTTTACACAATTGCCCTTCTTTTCAATAAAAAATTTCAAAAAAATTTATAATGATAGAGTATGAGAGAGAGGGAAAAAAAAAAAAATGTTAATCTCTAAAAATATTTGGATGTTGATTAACACAACAAAAGTAAATAAAAAAAAAAATAGCAGTATTAACCTTAATTCGTGTTTTAGAAAACATGATGGAGGACGCTATGAGAGTCCAACAACAATTCACTTTTACATAAATAAATAAATAAGACAAAACTAGTAATTACCACTTTTTTCTTTTGGAAGGACAAAAAACCACTTGCAAAATTGTAGTGATTTTTTCATTTTCCCTCTAATACCTTCTATTTTTCTCTATTTTTTATTTTTTATTTTATTATTTATTTATTTTTGATGGAGAAGAGAATGTCGATAGATTTTAAGAAGCTATTGAATGATTGATTAGTTTCACTAACCATTCCCCAATTTGTCCTGATACAACTATATATATATATATATATATATATTGCAATAAGTTACAAATGACTTACATTTGTTCTCATATCGATAAGATAAATAAGGTTATTGGTGGGAATTTTTAGAGGACTATATCCAAATTCAAAGAGTATGGAATATGTTGGGGTTGTTTAGGATGATTTAGAACATATTTTAACTTAGCTTATTGTTTAGCAAAAATTGATCTCAGCAATAAAATTATAAGAAATAGTTATTAAAATTTAAAACTACTAATTGATTAATGGTAGACTTGTTTTTTTAAACTATAAATATGACTGCAATGATTGATGATATTAGAACTAGAATATAGATTAATAAACACATGCTAAACCGAGTTTGAATCTAAAATGTAGGGCGTGAATAGCTTCTGGTTAATCATCAATAATAGTCTATGACATGCCCAATTTTATTAACCAAAAAAACATGCTAATTTTATTCTTAACCCAAACCAACAATTCATTTATCAATAATTTTCGTATTCTCTGACTTAGCAAATTTTATACAACACGTTAACGTACGCACACTCGTACTGATACACATGTGGTGATTTATGAAAAAAATTAAGAAAAAGAAGTTCAGCGCTTATTCTTTGTTGTATCTCAATTAACTTTCTTAATCCAATCTCATCACTTACAAGTCCATATCATATGTGTAAGATTCACTTATTTATCTCCAAAATAGATTCACTTATTTATCTTAAAATCAGATTCATTTAAGCAGTTTTCTCTCAAACTAATTCCACAAACATCAACATACAGTTAGACAGACATCAACTTTAATGTTATAGTAAGAGTTGAAGAAATAAGAATCAGTATTAAAAATCCTTCTATTATGATCACTAATTATAATCCCTTCTGCAAAAGGGAGACATTATCAAAGCATGGGTTGAAATTTAATTTGAAGCATCCATAGCTTGAAAGAATATTTATACTTGTGCATAGTTGTACAAATTTTTATTTTAAAAATATCTAAGATTTTTTTAAGAATAATTGTAGAATAATAATCGAAAATATTCTAATTGTTATAATGTCAAACACTATTACATTTTTTAACCATGCAGAATTTTACTTTTCTAAGAATAATTCTAGAATTTTTATCTAAAATAATCTAATTGTTATAAGGTAGAGACTCATGCATTTTTTAACTATCCATGGTAAAGACGAACAGTATGAACTTATATATTTGCTCTTTCTTAAAATAACCAATAGATAGAAATAATAAAAAATAAATTTGGGGAGTATTTTAATATGTCAGAAACAAAAAATAATTGTAATGACGAGGAAGTGAAATAGTAACATATAAAACACAACAATCATGTCAATGATCGTATAAATTACTTTTCTAAATTATG
>JAOTQH010242123.1:0-12619 GCA_025631255.1 Cornus kousa
ATAAAACCCTACCACAAATTAGCAATTTTATTTTCTTTTAGTATTTCAGTATTTATTTATTTACATAAAAAAAATATTTATTATTTGATATATAATGAATTTAAATAAAAGAGTTTCTATAAATAAAATGAATTAAAATAAAAGATATCATTATTAAAACAACTGAAAAATAGATAAAATAAGTAATAGTTTAATAAAAAAAATTACCAAATAATAAAATAAATTACAAAACATTCATCATGTGCATCGCATGTGTCTTTTACTAATATATATATATACGAATATATCTATTACTAGAGCATTCTCGCAACAAGTCTAAAAAGTTCCTCTCCCATTCTCTCTATTGGTTAACCCTCCACCAATTTGCTTATTTTTCTCTATTGGTTAACCCTTAACCAATATAATTAAATAACACGTAAAATTTTTGTGATTAAGTTATTCCAAAGCTTAAAAACACAAACAAATAAAAAAAGATCTCAAATTTAATGAAATAGTGTCACGTGTAAACTATAATTATTCGTGTTAAGCCATTCATCACAAATAAACATGAATCCCATAATCTTAGAACTTTATTATTTTTACATAGTTTATAATGCATAAATAAATACTAGTTAGGTATAAATACCTCGATTTATGATATCAAACTTTATTGAGATTAAGTCCAACGTGCAGATCTTTTCACCAGAAACTAAACTGCAACTCTGATCAATAGGCAAACATCGAGATCCTTTCTGCAGAATGAACAACATGCTAAACTGCAATAACCAAAGCGTTGAAACCGATTTCTTTCTCTTGGCCTTTTGCACACATAAATATTATACGTGTTATTTTCATTAGCGTACATAATTGATGGGATATATGCACTTTATATAAAGGCAGAGAGAGGACCAGTTTTCCTTTTAGTAATACAATTCTACTTTCCATCAAAGTAAAAAATAAGAAGGAAAACACTTCTCCAATAAGTAATTACCAAAAAGGTAATTATAAGTTAACTAAATAATATAATATTAATCTGATACCTATTTACTTAGCCACCAAGTAATATCTCACATGTCCAAATCATGTGGGCCACAATTAAATAAATAATCTTACATTAGTAATTATAAAAGACTGGATGATTTAGTTGATGATACCCAAGAAGACTTTTTAACTACACTAATAGAAATAGAATCTTCTCAAAAAATAAATGTCCTTTATGATAGATTAAAAATGAAATTTTAGATAAAATAATATATGATTTTGACAATCTTAAAATGGAGGATCTGAAAGAAAATTTTCCTGATCCAAATTATCAATTCATAGAAAGCATTTATTTGGGAGAAGGAAATAATAATGATATTAAGAGAAAAATACTAAAAGTAGGATTTGAAGCCTTCTGCACAAAACATGAACTTAACACATTAAAAGAAGAATTAAATGTCGTAGAACAAGTAAAGTATAAGAAGGAAAAGCACCAGAAGGATCTACCTTTCAACCTACGGAATTAGTAGAACAAGAAATGCATAATACAACTAGTAGTATTAATAGAACAAATGACGATTATAGTACTAGACAAAGATTACAACCCTCACAGGAAACGTATGTAAAAAATAGAAATATACCGGATACGTCTACCTGGATACCAAATCGTAGAAGGTAGAATAATATTCCAGCACATGACGTAGGAACTATTTTAGATATATCTAGACACGATCCCCAAGATTGGGCAAGAGTAATTGAAAATTGAGAGCAAGACTGTATTAGAACATGTATTCTAACCAAATTTGATAACATAACCCAAGCCTTAACTTATTGTGAAACCCTACTTAGAGGAACAATCTATGACTAGTGACAATCTTAAAAAATTAGTTATGCTAATGATTATGCCATCTTAAAAGATACCTTTACAATTCAGATGTTTACAAGTTTAATCAAAAGGGTATTATTAGGTGAAGACAGATTACTAGAAAAAACTCAAATAAAGCAAAATGAAGCCTTACGTAATTTAGAATTACTACAGATTTGTGACTTTAGATATATTAAAGATTACACAAATAAGTTTTTTGAGTATTTCGCAGCTATAGGAAAAGCCGGAGACAAAACTTTACTAGACAGATCTCTTCAAAAATTACCAGGAACTATAGGGACCAAAATATGGAAAAAATGGTTAGAAAATCCCAGAAGAAATAGGTTAACCATAGGAGATAAAGTAAATCATGTTTATAGCATGTTAAAAGCCGAATGTAAATTACGCAAAGAGTCTAAACAGATTAAAAAACAATTCTATTTTGCATATAGACAATTTGACTTTCTGCCACAATACGGTTGTATACCTTAGAAAACCTATAAACATAACAAACCTAGGAAATATAATTTGCAAAAAGTAAACATATAAAAACTATTGCAATAAAAAATCTTATGTTAAAAATAACCCCAGACCTTTTAAGAAATGTCGTTGGTATAAAAAACAAAAAATAAACAAAGATAAGAAGGATAGTAAAGATACTAAAGATGGAAAAATTAATACTTTACCCACAAGAAAAAGAAATTGCAAATGTTTTATTTGTAAAGATCCAGGTCATATAAGACCAAATTGCCCCTATAGATATAAATAAAACCCTATTAAAAGAATTCAAGAGAAAATCAATATCCTCAAAGATATTGAAGAACAGATAGAAGAATTTTATGAATTATAATGTATTTATGATTCCGACGATGATAATGAAAGCATCTATAGTATCGAAAGTTTAAATAACGAATTCGATCTTAATGAAGATCTTGAACAAGGACTTCATTCTATGAAAGATTTTGTTTACACTATAAGCAATACATCATGTCATTATAATTCAGTTCGATTTCATTTCTCATCGTACAACTGTAAACAATGTAACTATTCTATTAAAGAAGGTCATTACTGTAGAGACCAATATAAAACCCTATTATGTAATAACTGTTATTCTAAATATAAATGTAAGCTAGAAGATACATTAATTGAATCTATAAATTCAATATATAAACCCTCTAGTTTAATCCAATTCCCTGTAACTTTAGAATCTAAAGAAAGATTAGTCCAAACTTCAGCTATGCTAGATACTGGAGCATCTAAAAGCATAATTCAAAAACATTTAGTACCAGAGGAAACATTAATAAAATTAAATTATAATGTTAAGTTGAGTCAATACAATAATGAAAAATTACTAATAACTCATTGTGTTCAGAATGTTCCTATATTAATTAATAATGAAAAATTTGTTTTACCACAAACCTATGTAGTTAATAATATTCCCAGTACTTATGATTTTATTTTAGAATTAAATTTTATAAACTCACTCACCAGAGGATTCATGTATACCCCAACGGGTTTATAGTTTTTTAAGAAAGGAACCTTTATTCCATCTAGAGATCCTTATATTCCTCAAAAGGAAAAAGGAGCTATTACTTATGTTAATACTCTACCTATAACTGAAGAAACTACAGAAGAAAATTTATTTGATATAACTGAATTTTTAGAAAATGTCTCTGAAGCCTTAATGTTTCTTAGTCATTTAGATGAACCAAATGTTTTCCTTAATAATAAAGCTATATTAAAAAAACCCTAAATTAAACATAGATAATCTTTTATGATTAGCTGAAACCATTGAGATTTTGGGAGAAGATCCCTAGAAACACTGTATAAAAATAAAATCAAAAACCAAATTGAATATAATAAATCCTTTCATAATTATAAAAACACAAGATAATCCTTATACCCTAGATGATCAAGAAGAATTCCAAAAACAAATCAAAGAACTTTTATTATTAAAAGTAATAAGAAAAAACAATAGTATACATCGGAGTCCAGCCTTCATGGTTAGAAATCATGCCAAAATAAAAAGAGGAAAAGCTCGTATGGTCATAAATTATAAAAGATTAAACGATAATACTTATGATGACAGTTACAAAATTCCTAATAAAGATGTATTAATAAATCAAATACAAGATAGAAAAATAGTTTTCTAAATTTGACTATAAATTAGGATTTTGGCAAATCCGAATGGCTAAAGAATCCGTCGAATGGACTGCGTTCACATGTCCTGAAGGACATTATGAATGGTTTGTTATGCCTTTTGGATTAAAAAAAATGCACTACAGGAGTTTCAACGAAAAATGGATACCAAATTCAATAAATATTCAAATTTCTGTTGTGTTTACATAGACGATATTCTAGTCTTCAGTCAAACTAAAGAAGAGCATAGAAAATATCTTGAAATCATATTAAACGAATTTATAACACAAGGACTCATCATAAGTAATAAAAAGATGATCTTGGAAAAATAAGATATTGAATTCTTAGGTTTATATATAAAGGATGAAAAAGTAGAATTAGAATCACATATTGTACAAAAGATTTTAGATTTTCCTGATAAATTAGAAGAAACCAAGTTATTACAACCTTTCTTAAGATTATTGAATTACGGTTCCAATTTTATTCCAAAATTATAACAATTAGTAGGGCCATTATATTCTAAATTAGGGAAAATGGTCAAAAGTATGTTAATACCCAATATATTGAATTAGTTAAGAAAATTAAATCTTTAGTCACTCAATTAGAACCATTATAACTCTCACTTTAAAATAGTTATAAAATAATTCAAACAGATGCATCAGCATAAGGATGGACAAGCTTACTTCTTTAAAGACCTACAAAAAAATCTTCTCGTGACAAAGAACAAATTTATTGCCATGCTAGTGAAACTTTTAATAAAGTACAATCTACTTTACCTTCTACAAATATAGAAATTTTAGGAGTAACTAACTCTATTGAAAATTTTTAAATATTTCTTAATAAAGAATTTCTTATAAGAACAGATTGTGATAATATAGTTAAATTTGCGAACAAAGCAAAACAACAACGAATGTCTACAAAAAGATGGATTTCCTTTATCGACTGTATTACTGGAAGAGGATTTAAACCAGTGTTTGAACATGTCAAAGGAAATGAAAATTATTTAGCAGATATTCTATCTCGATTATTAATTGATTATTGAATTTTGCAAGAATGGAATCAAAGAGCAACAATACCTATAGCCTTATACCAGGCACCTCTAATACTCTTTTGATCATCCAAAACACAGTTCAATAGTTCCGCGCTACACATAATCTTTTTTCAGACCAAAAACTTATTTTAGATAATATTTGGTTTTCAAGAAACAACCCCGATAGAACCCTCGTTAAAATTTAAATACTTTAAGTGAATATTTTGTAGCATCTAACAAAACAAATCATACTCTACAACAAGAACATGAGACGCTTATATCTCATTTTAAAAAGTTGAATCTAGCTTATCAAAAACGATAGCAAATCCCACAGAACTAATCATTTCTGAGCAAAGGATTAATGAAGATGAAAATCATCAGAAAGTTCAATTTTTGCAGATACAAACCAAGTATGCCAAGTTACTACCCATTTTCTCTTCAACATATAGAGAAATCCTAAGACAACAAGTTGAGCTCTTCCCTGAAGACATCAAAGAACTTATCCTTGAAGAAGTCAAGTCTGATGGTTTCAAAGAATGGGTTGATATCCAAAACTACCTCAGAAACAATAGTCCACCTAAAGGAACCCGATATCATTATTTTTTTCTTAAGATTTATACAAATAGACAACCTCATACCTATGGGCATTATCTTATTAAAAATAGACATTATTTTCTTCTATCCATTTGAAATAACCAGAAAAATCTAATTCTCTACAAGAACTACCACCTGTTACCTAAGCAAACTATTAGAATTAGGAATGATCTATAGCATCACTATGCCAAAAGACATGCCATTAGAATATTTAAACTTTTTAGGTAACTTTCCCAATGGATTAAATCAAGCCATTGCTTTTGAACAAACCTTCAAATCCACAGTATTCCTCCAGAATGGGTAAAAGATGGAGCTGTACTTTTCGGGCAACACCGAATTTACATTCATTCTGATCTAACCAAAGTCAAGGTTCTTACAGGACATATTAATTTTGTAAATAACTTTCATAAGGATATGGAACCAGTTACCTTTAACCATTTGGTATACTATAAAGCTTATCTTCAGGTTAACTCAAGTTATAAGCTTGGTTCAGACTCTACGACCATAATATAAACATGAAAATTTTCATCAAAGATAGATTTTCGCATGTCATTAGATCTCCCCTAGAAATTGAGATATTCGCAGAAGTTGAAGAAATAATAAATGAAGAAAAAATGTTACTTGAACAGTTTGAAATCACCTACTGAAATGAAGAAACCAGTTTACCAGACAACACCGACGCATATATGGCCCGCAGAGATGACAGCCCTATCGACAGAAATTTGTCCAATATGCTAGATTTCTAATCTAAGAAAAAATAGATTCGTAATAGTGTACAGATAAAAGCAGATCCACTAAAAGTAGATTCACAACAGTAAAAGTTGATAAGACTCTCCAGAAGCAGACATCAAAAGTTCAGCAATAATTCAAGCAATCTTATCTCTAAAGCATCTTACATCTCTACCGTCTATGCAGCATCTGCAATCTCAACCGAAGATTCATCTCCCTTCATTTCCTATAAAAGGAGCCTCTCTGCTCAAGAAAAAATCATCGAATTTTAGAGCAACCAAGCTAAGAGTCATCAAGCATTCTAGCCTTCTGTCATAGTTTCTAGTTTGTCTTCTTTTGTGATTTCTTTAAGTACATATCTCTTTGTAAATTATTGTGTGAGAGTGCATCCATGTATAAACAGTGTGTATCCATGTATATATTTCCCATAAAATAAATCATCCATGTTATTTGCATACTTCTATCTTGTTGGTTTGAACTCAATTTTGGTATCAGAGCCTATACTGTTAAAGAAGTTTATAAATCCATATAAATCTACTGTGAAATTTTAATTTAGTATGAAAATTTTAAAAAGTAAAGAAAAAATTAAATAATTTGTTCAAGGATTTTTCCGTAAGTTTATTAATCTAGTTTGTTGTAGGGTATAACATAAAGTGAAGTTTATTTTAGAAAAATATTTTAGAGGTCATCTAATTATTGAAATTTCAAGATCTTATCTTCATTGTATTGTAGAATTTGGGATTTAATGTATTGGTAAAAATCCCTATTAAATAAGTGATTCTCTCTACCCATGTTACATGGAGCAGCACCATACAACTTAATGAACCTTCTTGCTGGTTGTTATTTAATAGGTTTTTGTAGCCTCCTTCGAGACTTTGACCTCTCTTTGGGGTAGGCGTCTGAAAATGTTAGGCCACTGACACGTGGTAAACCACCCTTCAGTAGTTTTGTCTTTCTAGCTCTAGCCTTCGCACTTACCTTCCTCCCTTATTGCATACTCCCTCCGTCCCAAAATAAGTGTCATGCTTTCCTTTTTTGTCCGTCCCAAAATAAGTGTCCACTTTTCTTTTTCAAATAACATATTTCATATCATTCCAAAAATATCCTTTAAGTTTAAAAGGGCAACTTAATAATTTTTCAGATAGACAACACATGGTCCCACATGTTCTCTTAAAAATTACCTCTCCCCATAAGTGACACTTATATTGGGACGGAGGGAGTACTTTTTACACCTTTTTACACCATTAAAAGTCCCCCCAAGAACTCCTGCACTTTACCAAAAGCCCTAAAAACCCAAACCTTTTTTCTCAAACCATAAAAACGCCAAAAAGAGATCACCAATTTGCCAAAATGAGAGAACCCATCCTTCCAAAACTCATTTTTATGAAGATTTCAACCAGCAGACTCAAGAAGTTCAAGCTTCTCAAGCATCACAATAATGGGTACATTCAAGAATACCAATTCTCTCCTTCAAACACTCCTCTCAGTCACTACTACCACAGACGCCACTCAAAAAGAAGAGCAATAGAGACATATATGTGTTTGGGAGGGGAGGTGTAGAGTACCATTGGAGACTCTGCCTGGCATTGTGGCATTGAAGATGAAGTACTGAAATTCGAGACATCAAACCAGCGATACCTTTTTGACCGTCGCGGTGGTGGCAACACCTCCCAATTCTGGGGACCTGGTTTCAGTCATCGGCCGCGGACAATTAGGTTTCCAATCATCATCCTTCAGACTCTTCCCTCCACCATTACCATTACCGTTACTATCACCGAGTCTGTTAGATTTCTTGAAAGTCGCCGTACGGTTTACCGGTTCGGCCTCACTCCGCCGCCGTCTAATCACAAAACCTTTATCAAGTGATTCAAAAGGTGAGTGTTTGCGGTAGACTCGAGTCATTGTACCGTCTGAATTCACTTTCATACATACCATAACCTTAGGACAATTCCAATTCAGAGATGGCATTGTGAAATTATGCAGTGGGTTCGATTTTTTGGTTCCATCGCCTTCAATGGTTGTGATCAGAAAACCCTTATCCAAGTGTTTGCGGTAGACTCGAGTCATTGCACCGTCTGAATTCACTTTCATAGATATAACCTTACGATCAATTCCAATTCAGAGATGGGATCGGAGGGTTCGAATTTTTTTGGATTCCATCGCCTTCAATTTTTCTGATTCTTCCACCTTCTCTTCACCTGAAATCACCATTACAGATTGAAAAACATACACCAAAGCAAATATCGCCCAAAATTTTGTCGCCAAAATTGAAGGTATTTTGTATCATAAAAAAATTGACAAAACTGAAGAGAAAATTATGCTCTAAACTGACAAAACTGAAGGTATTTTAAATCATAAAAAAATATAAATAGTATTTTAGTATAGTGTTATAATCAATTTCGAAAAATTAGCGGTCAAACTTATTAATCTGAAAAAGTTAACATTTTTTAAAATATACAAAATTAAGCTGTTAATTTTTAAATTTTTCCTTTTTTTTAAGAACCTTGTACTTTCTATGGATTTATTTTTTGCTTGTGTGTGTTCTCTGATACCGAATTGAAGGGCATGAGAATTGCATTCATGTAGAAAAAAAAAAAAAAAAAAACCAAATCTGTTTAGAAACATTAAAATACAATTTTCCTTAGTGGTTTATTAAAAACACTTCAAATATCACTTTCCTACATTCCAATCTCCTTTCAAACCCAAGAATTCCTAATTTTTAGGATAGGTTCCTTAGCAACTTAGAAACTCACTTTAAGTAGAGGTTTCATAAAACCATAGAATTCAACTCTTTAACTCTAGAACTCTTTACCTATAGGTTTAGTGATAATAATTTTTTTTTATTTTTTTATGTATATGACCTCTTCCAAGCTTTCGAAGCTGCCACGGCTATGCAAATGAAGCATAATTATTTTTTAACAGGGGTTGCTGAATATCAAAAGCTTATTACGCTGAGGTCAGAAATAAAAAAATCCAAATCTCCTTAAAAACATTACTCAAATACAATTTCCCTTAAAGATAAATTTGTTTTCTTTAAATTACTAGTTTCTTTAGAAATTTAATTTCTAGGATTAAAAGTTTCCTTTGGGATATTCCTTCCCAAAATTGCATATTTTCATAAATTATGTGTGTTCTTCAAAACACTTTAAATATCACTTTCCTACATTCCAATCTCCTTTCAAACCCAAGAATTCCTAATTTTTCACTAATTCCTATTATTCCTAATTTTTAGGAATAGGTTCTTAGTAACCTAGAAACTCACTTTTCAAGTCTTAGGTTTCATAAAACCATAGAATTCAACTCTTTAACTCTAGGTTTAGTGAAAATAAATTTTTATTTTTATTTTTTTAAAATGTTCATCTTATTGAACTACATTGGACTTGATATTCACCATTTATGTGATGAGGTATGTAGGCCGCTTATCTAATTCTTAGGTTCGGTCACAATATTTTCTAAATCATCATTTTATAATATTTATTTTAGATCATCTTTTGTCAATAGCTCATATGCTCAAAAATCTCGTAATTTATGAGTGCACCATAGAAATAAGATAATCGTGTTCTATGGGTGTCATGGGTGCCTCACACCTTCCCATTCACGATCAAACCCCCGGACTTTGTTAAGTGGCAACTCCAAAATAAATAAGCATGAGCCGTAGCTACTCGTTGCATTAAGCCCATTTTCTGACTCGTAAGTGTTTAATATAACCCTTATAGGGAAGGTGGGAAAAAATCTGGCGACTCGCTAGGGAGAATATTGAATTAAAGTATTTCCCCAGTAAAGTCGCCAGCTATTGCACCCGGATTTTTCCTCACCCTTATGGAGGTTATACTAAACTCCTGGGGTCAAAAAAGGGTTAGTTTTTGGGCTTAATGCGATGAGAAGCTATGACCAATGATTATTTATTTTGGAGTCGCTACCTATTAAATCACAATTAGGAGATTAATTCACAAAAATCCAAAGGGTACTTACGATTTAGAAACCCTTACCTCCAAATATGCAAAAACGCCAATTTTGATGCCCCAATTTTGAAAATCCTTTGATTGTCGCCACATGTCACGGACCTCCGTTTAGCCTAGGCTGATAACCCGCAGGCGCCCACCACAATGGGCAGTGTAGTCTCGAAATCTCGGTTTTTGACACCGTTTCTTCCGTTGTTCATATTTTCTCATTTTGAATCTTTTTTGTCAAGTGTAGGCTTTAGATTAAGCCTAGAATGAACCATTGGATTAATGTAAATTAAAGTCTAACTTTTGTGTGTGTGTAGGCATGGTGTTGAAGGCTGTCATTGAATACATGGAGCCCTCCGGTGAAAAATATCAAACAAATAATTGCAATAATCTATGCACCTATGTCCCTATGGACACCGGAAGCAATTAGAGTAATTTTTTACTTATTTTTCTACAAAAGTAGAAATGCGTATTTCGTGAAAACCACATAGAATGAAGAACATATTGTATTCCTAATTAAGTTAAAAGTTTAACTAATGAGTTCTTGACAAATAATGATTTTAAAATAAATATTATTGAAAAATGATGATTTACAAAATATTGTGACTGAACCTAAAAATTAGCTCATCTCATAAATGGTGAGAATCACATGTAATTCAATTAAGTTTGAACATTTAAAATTTGGATTAATAAAAGGTGAAAATAAAATAAAGTTTATTTTAAAAGGAAGAGTTTGAAAATCCTGAAAAAGTACATTTTAATTCTAATGAACATACTATAGGTGTACAGAGAATTGATTCAACAATAAATAAATAAATAAATAATAATAAAGGGATTAAGAGTTCTAGAAACAGATTGATTCAAATTTAATAAAGAGAAATGGTTTTTAAAAAGATATAATTCAAACCTAGAACATAAGAGTGACCAATCCTTAACAAGATATTGAATTTAATGAACTTGAGAGCTTTAAAGACGGGAGGGACTCGAGAGAACTCAATCCAATTATTGATGTTCTTAAAAACGCAACCTTTATATTAGAAGGTTTAGAAAAGGCATTGTTTGCTTCCAATTGGGAGTAGGAACGACAAACAACTACGTGTACAGATGTACACCTTGGAACATAAGAGTCAAAAAGATCTTTGGGAGGTGATAACTCTCAGTCTTATTACTGGGAGTAAAAATTGAAAACAATTATATATCCAATAGATAATTTAAATACCTTTTTGTTTAATAAAAGGTAGGGAAATAATGTTGCAGGCAAACATCTGCTTAAGTACCAAAACATTTTTTTTAGGATTAAACTCTTTTAGACAAAAATAATTCTAAAAGATGATTGTTTTGATAACATGATTTCTTTTAGAAGAATTTACATTCAAGAGAATGATAAAGATGATAAATAGCTCAAGAAAATATGTTTTCAGAAATTCTATTATTAAAAGAAAAAAATATGATTTCAGAGAGATTGCTTACTAATTAAAATCAAATATAAGAGGAGTAATCAGGGACCGACCTACATTGACACGAGGGGGACAATTGTCCCCTGATTTTTTTTATTTTTATTTTTTTTAATTTTTTAATTACTAATATACCCTACTAAATTACTTTTTTTCAATTATATTTTCCTAAAATATTACTATTGACTCCCTGAAATTACTATAGAAAAACAATAAAGAATTGATTCATTGTTACCAACATGACAACCGGGTGTCAAAGGGTCAAAATTAATCTCAATACCAAAGAATAATTATACCATACTCATTGAATCATATGGGTGCACACATAGTAGTAGCAAGGCAAGCTGCATAAAGAAAGTGATGTAAAAGTAACAGGATTTTTAAAGAATCACCTTCCTTTTTATGACTGCTGGACAAAAGATGGTTGAGGGCTTTATGGAATAAAGAAGGGCTATGCTACTAGAGAGTGTATTTATGCGTATTTTTCTGTGTGTCTCGGGTTTTTCATTTTTTTTATTTTTTGGGGGAGGAGGAGAGGGACGTATTTATATTGTTGTAGTGCATGGCCAACAAGAATATAAATTTTAGAAATATGATCCATGACCAGCAAAATGGAAAGAATAGATTCTGATTTACCTTGTTATGATAACATAATAATAGAAACATAATATTATAATGCATATATCTCTGTGTCTCTCGGGTAATATATATGCATCATGCGTTACTTAGTTTAAAATTTTATTTATTTATTACTGTTGTCATTATTATTATTTTATTATCATTATCATTATATATATATTTTTCTTAATGAAAAGAAAAGGCAAAAACGATGCGTCAATAACCGACCGTCAAGTGCATGCTTGGTGAGCAAAAATTTTACTTTTGGAAACGTTGAATT
>JAOTQH010242143.1:0-12617 GCA_025631255.1 Cornus kousa
ACTGGTTTTGGAATCAATGGCTTAGCTCTGCTGTTCTAGTGCTTTGTTTGCCTGTGGTTTTATTTGTGATCTCTTGGGTTACTACTGGCCTATTTTTTTTTTTTCTTGTAAGCCTACTAAGGTATGCCCCGGTACATTTGTATAACTACTCTTTTATTTTATTTTATTTTAAATTTTATTTCTATACATCTTTTTATTATTATTTTATTTCTTTTATTAATATACACACATACAATACTTAATTGATGGTTCATATTCATAGCTCCTATCTCTCTATTACTTAAATTTCATTATAAATAAATCTAATCCTACATTTTTAGTTGATGGTTTATATTCATAACTCTTATCTCTCCATTACTAAAGTTTTATTATTTTTCTGAAAGTATAAAAAAATAAAAAATTTAAAATTTAAAAATAAAAAATAATTAAAAATAATAATTAATGGGTGAACGGGTCATAACGGGTTGATATGAATCTTGACCCATACTGACCCGCCCATTTTCAAACCAACTCAAACCCAGCCAACAAGCCCATTTGCCACCCCCACTTTTTTTAACATTGTTAAAATCTATAAGTTTGCATATATATATATAAATAGTATCCTCATGATCGAGATGTTCTGCTTCAGTTCAATATATTTTGAGTTTTCAGCAACATGGTCTAAAGGCCTATCAAATTGTTTATAACTAATTTATTCATAAACTAGTCTAAATTGAGAAGATAAAGTATGCACTAAATCTAGGTTTATATACGTCATAGAAACTGTGGATAAAAGTTACATGAACTATTAAAAGACAAACAAAATGAGAGTGATAATAAAGGTGCAGTTTTCTAAAACAAAGTATAATTCATGGGATGAAACACTGGTACTATTCGATTTCAGAAGGATACTGAATTTCAATATTTTAGAAAAATGATGGATTGTCGTGTATTATCCAACAAATTTGAGACTTTCTGAATAATTACAAGGGAAGCTTAGCAATTAGGAGATTTGAAATTATTCACTGAAACTGAGATTCGAGAATTCATCCAAAACTTACCTATCAGAAAGGACTTCGAATATGACATATTTCTTGTTCTTCAATTTAACATCACCAAACACGCGTTGAAAGAGCATCCAATGGTGAAAACCCCTTCTGCCAAATTCCTTCCACATACTACCTAAAACAATATATTGAGCAAAATGTGAGGTAAAGCCAAAAACTCTTAATACTAAGAGGAATTTAATTACTTTCAAATATATGTAAAAAATGGATCACATCTTATAATCAAGTGAATCTGAAAAATAGGCAGATTTTGTAAATCAGTACGTTTGGCATGGCATATAAGGTTTTAATACGAGTGCTTGCCCAAGTAGAATTTAGAACAGTCCATACAAATAGTTTCATGTAAATAACCAAACCGAATGTACCAAATTGATAATTATAAACAACTATCCAGTAGGACATGAATGCCTTTGCAGAGCACCTTCCACTGTATTTCCCATTAGTAGGCAGAAGAAAACTGAACGATCACAAGGAAAATTGCAAAATAAAAGATCCATTGCATACTTTTAAACAATATCTAAGAGATCGTCTGCCTTACATTCCCTATTTTATAGAAGGTAACATCAAAATCCATAATTTGAGCCTAAGTCTAACTTTACAAGAACATAGACATGCTTGCAAACAATGACCTATGCAGTCTAATATGCCACAAAAAATAGCAACTCATTCAATGGATAAGAAAGAACTTGGTACTTGAAATACCATACACGAATGAAATATCTTTCAGTCTCATTTTCCACATTAATCACCACAGAATAGAACCAATAAACAGCACTTATCTTCGGGCGGGTTCAACTCCATTTCCTATATATCATCTAGTTGAACACACAAACACACAAATTATGCATAAATGCATAACATTCAAAGAACAATTTTGTGGCTGTTCCGTCACCTTATCCTCTGAATACAGGTATTGCAATATATATATTTTTTTCCTAAATCAGGTGTTGCAATATTGACTGAAGCTTATACTATAGAAAACATTTATATACATTTCTCCATAAATTCATGAATTGAGCACTTCTGATTCCGTAAACCTAAAGTTACGGCAATGACAATCATTTAAACATCAGGAAACATCCCAACAAATAACGAAGTTATATTTCATTAGAAGCGATAGTTGTGTGTATTTCCAGTTTCATCTCTTCTTTTTTTTAAGTCGTAACTCGTAAGTTATATTTCATTAGTGGAAAGAGAAATGCAACTACAAGA
This sequence comes from Cornus kousa, assembly GCA_025631255.1. Taxonomy (NCBI): domain Eukaryota; kingdom Viridiplantae; phylum Streptophyta; class Magnoliopsida; order Cornales; family Cornaceae; genus Cornus; species Cornus kousa. Next base: position 2,259 of record JAOTQH010242143.1, read on the forward strand.
AACCTTCCCTTGTCTTTATGGTAAGCAATCCATTTGAAACATAGTTGGGGACCTTCGAAGAGCTCTTATAAATCTCTCTCCAGCCCAAGTGAAAGGTAAGGCTTGAAATGGAGAAGGTTTGACCCAAAATCCAATCTGATCCAATCTGATCCGAAGTCAAGTTTAGCGGATTTGGTTTTTAATTTTGAGTCTAAATTTCAAAATGTATCCATTACAGATCCAGGTCAGGTTTGGAAATTAGTAATTCTGAAATGGATTGGGGTTTACCCGGGATCTGACCAAATTCAAGCATATTTTACTATAGTAGGACCTTGTTTGGATTATATTGGTCAGATATGGATCGTGTATATGGGATTCGATTTGGATTCAGTTATGGATTTTGACATCAAAATATGGATCTGAATCCAGATTCACATGAATCCGCTTCATTTCATCCTTGTGGCAGTCTCTCTCTCTCCCCCCTCTCTCTGGGTAGAATCAAGTTCAGTTGAGTAGGGGTTAGTTGTCCGCTATAAGATGGCTCGTTTTCGGAAGACCAATAGGCTAAACCCAGACGCACACACCATTAAGCTAGATCCTCAAACTGAGAGATGTAGCCAAACATGTATTGGCATAAGTAATATTCTCATACAACCAGAGAGGATAGACAAAAAGAAACAAGCTAACAACACGATAAAAACTGGCATTGAAAAGAATTGGTTAAACCGACAGGCAAACAAGACAGCTGTAAAATGTTAGACTTGTAAATTAAGAAGTACAGTTTGCCACATATGTTAAAATGTTTGACATAGAAAAGAAGAAGATTCTTTTCTGAAGAGTTTGCACATTTGCTAGGGGTCATTACTTGGTGCTAAGCTGAAATCTTGGACTGCCAAGCATGCGAAAGTGAGTTTAAGTCTGAAAGTAGTCACTTTGAGTGAAATAATGCAAAATGAAAATTCAGTATCCAGTTTGTTCCTCCCCACATCCTATATAGGAGCGACCAACACTAGGCAATAACTTTTTCTTGTAGTGGGTGCTCTATAGCTCACGCAATCAACACTTTGGGTCCAGATTTACCATTAATCCACTCTCTCAATTTCTACGTTTTTATATTGGGCTCACTACTGGACTCAGCTTTGCTATTATTTTATTGAAAGCTACATGAATTGGGCTCACCAGACACTGTTTTTTGTTTCATGTCCACTTAATTTCCAGATTTGCATGTATATGCCAAGGAACATTATTAAAATGTTGAAGTGCGAGATACAAAAACTGAACCCTTGACTATATCAAAGAGCATGTGCTGTTAGCACCACGCAAAAATCATGTTTTTAAGTACATATAATCAATTAATATATAAACAATATGGAGATGATCTCGCTCTTACCAAATTTTGGACATTGACTCATGCTCCCACTCTTGCTCTGGCTTCTGCTGCTGCACAGTGCGACTTAGGTCATGTCTTATAAGTGGCCCATATCCATGCTCATGTTCTAGAGGTACAATAATAATAATAAAAAGGGTAAAGTGCAAATAAAACCCTGCTATATAAAAAATGTGCAAAAAACACCCCTGCTATTTAGCATATATATATAAATCTCTATAATTTGAAAACTTGTTGCAAAGTGCCCTGATTGTCAATCTTGAACAATTTTTTGTTTTTATAAAACCCCCCAAATGTATTTTGTACAAAAAAATTTGTTTTTATAAAACCCCCAAAATACCAGTCTTCAAATTGAAGAATTGTCCTTATTTGCTCAATTTGGAAAATGTAGGGAGTTTTTTGAACAGCAGGGGGGCATTTGCACATTAGGTATATAGCAATATATATATATATTTTTTTTTGCACATTACCCTAATAATAATAATAATAATATGTTCCCTAATTTAATTTGTTATGTCTGTGCCATGTCAAATCATTGTGTTTGTGCTTTACAAAGATAAAACAATAATAAGACAAAGAACAACAACAACAATAGGAAGTTCAATGAGAAAGCAAAGCTGAGAAACTTTTAAGGTAAAAGAGTGACCCTTGTAATTAAAGGACCCGTATAAAATTAGGCTAAAGAGCTAAAGTATAGAATCCGCACATAACATATGAAATAAAGACCCAATTCTCCAAGGGGTGTTTCTTATAAATCAAAAATTATTGAACAGAAGACAAGACTACAGAGCTGAATGTTTCTAAAGAATTTATGTAACTGACCTGAAAATTTGGTATTTAGACTTTTTGAGTTGATTGAATGATCTCATTCGACCTATGTCAGCTCAGACCTCATTGCTCCATGTCCACCTGAAAACTGTCATTTACAACACTGAAGCATACTGTTCCACCATATATGATGCAGATGGCCTTGGGCAACATCCACCGACCAATGAACACTGATCTGCTCTAGAAATGGTATCGGCTTAAATCACAAAGCCTCAACCACCAGCCATCCATCAACCAAGGAAATAGAAATAGCCAGTGGAGTACATTCCATGAAGTGATTAGTCTCCCAGTTGTAATTCCATAGGCCATCCAAATGGAAAAAGTGGTTTTCTCATTCCTCAGATTCAGAAATCCAGCCTATATGCGAAACAAGACGAGGCCTGTACCCAGCATCTTTGATATTTATAGTTAAATCTCCCAACATATCATATATATCATCACATTGAGGGTGCTTTCGATCGCTAGATGCAAAAGAGTTCACATACCCGGCTAAATCAATCCTACTGCAGCCAACCTCCTTCATCAAACCTTTCTCCCGCATGCCCCTTCTTACTCTGTCAACATACTCCCAGTTTCCTTCCTCTGCATACATATTTGACATCAAAACATGATAGCCTGCCATGCTATTTCCCCTCTCCATATCAAGCAGCTTATTGGCAACAATTTTTCCCAACTCAAATTCTTCATGAATTCTGCAAGTTGCGAGAAGTGATCCCCAAATTCCCAATATATTACCCTCTTCACCTAATTTTTTAACAAAATTATAGGCTTCCACCACCCTACCAACTCTTCCTAAGATGTCTGCAACACAACAGTAGTGCTCAAGTGAGGGCCAAATCCTATACTCATTTTTCATTGATTCAACTATTTAAAGCCCTCGTCGACCAATCTAGCATAACTGCAAGCAGACAAGACTGCAATAAATGTAATTGCATTAGGTTTAATACCAGATTTCCTCATTCAGTGAAACAGTGAGAGTGCTTTCTCACCCATCCCATGCTGACCATAACCCAATATCAAGTTGGTGAATGTAATAGAATTTCTCTCAGGGGAATTAGTAAACACGTTTTCAGCATAAGTGATTGTACCCAATTTTAGGTTTTTTCTGAAGAGAGGGTAGAGAGAGAAACCTATGATTTTAAAAGGGTAATTTTGTCATATACATATTTTTGATATTTTAGATTAATAATTGATATTTTATTGAAGGGCAATACCGTCTTTTCATAACTTTTAAGGGCTTATTTGGATTAAATTTCTGACAGGGGGTGTGAGTGTTTAAAAAATGACTAACTTATATATTCCTGTCAATACCCTAAACCTCAGGGGGTGTCATTGTAATTAACCCTTTAAATTACCATCTTACACTTGCGTGCATGTTTACATCATCACACTATTGCATATAATGTAAATTGATCATAGCATGGGGGATGCAAGTGAGACTTAAGCATTCTTTTCAGCCTTTGGTGCATAATAGGTGTTTTATGCATTTTCTTAATCAACCAAAATGCTACTTCGGTCGACCGAAACCTTTTGGGTTTCATTTGCACAATAAAAAGTCATTTTCCGATAGCTTTTGCCATGTTCAGGTCCATTTCGATCGACTGCTTCATTATTTCGGTCGACCTAAATGATTTTTCTTCACTTTCAGAAAATTTGGAGTTTTTATAGTCATTTTGGTTGACTGAAACTCCATTTCGGTCAACCTAAATAGCTTTTATTTACAACTGCCTTCAGTTTTGTATCAGCACTATTGTTCCGACTTCAAATAGCCATGACATCCTCGTTTCTAACCCAAATGGGGTGATTCTTGGGCCTAAATTCATAGATTTTGAGTCAAATTTCAAATGGTACAAATACCATTCTCGGATTCAAGTCATAATGAGAATTATTCATGTTTTAGTGAGACAGTGTCAATTTTCGCTTAAACCGGGAAAGAGCGTTTTATGGAATTTATATCCAAAGTTCTTAGATCCTCTTAGAATGTTGTGAATTGATTAGTTTAGGTTGTGTTGACCATATTTAAATTTTTCAGAGTCAAATCTCCCTTCAAATTTTTAATGGCATGTTAAATGTCAAGAAATCATAGTATGCGTCTATATAGACTACAACTTAGGATTTAAAACACAAGGAATCTATTGATGTAAATATACCACAAGTATAAGATTAATGACTTAATTATTTTACTAAGAAATACATGAATAATTAAATCATTCTAAGACAATTGTGCTAGTTCATTAAACACATTAATGAAATCAGGTTATAAGAGGTTCAGATGCATGATAAAAAGCTAATAGCCCTATGACATACAATTCAGATTCATAAGTTTGACAAGAGTTCAATACTAAAGCATAATTGACTCAATGGAAGCATAAAAATGGTTCAGCAGATACATAGTTCAACAGATGCATGGTTCAGCACGTATATGGTTCAACAGATGCATGGTTCAGCACATACATGGTTCAGTACATATATGGTTCAGCAGATGCATGGTTCAGCATATGCATGGTGTAACAATTGCATGGTTCAGTACATATATGGTTCAACAGATGCATGGTTCAGTACATATATGGTTTAGCACATTCATCGTTCAGCATATATATGGTTCAGCAGATGCACGTTTCAACACATATATGGTTCAGCAGATGCAGGATTCAGCACATATATGGTTCAACAGATGTATGGTTCAGTCGTTCAAATGTTCTGACCTACATGGTCAGGCGTTCGGACTTACATGGTTCAGTTATTCGGATGTTCGAACGTTCTGACCTACATGGCCTGGCGTTCAAACTTATGTGGTTTAGTACATACAAGGTTCAACACTAACACGGTTCGGCACATACAAGGTTCAGCACTAACATGGTTCGGCTTAGCACATACATGGTTCAACACTAACATGGTTCAGCACTAACATGGTTCACCACATACAAGGTTCAGCACTAACATGGTTCAGCACACATAAGGTTTAGCACCTACGTGGTTCAGCACATACGTGGTTCAGCAAACTTTGATATAAGGAAAATTTTAAATAAAAACTTCAGTACTTGCCAAATTCTCTTAATTTAATATATGTCAATGGACATATCAAGGGGTAATTTAATGTCATGCCATATGTTCAAATTAAGTTATAACTAACTGGGAGAATCAAATCTCATATAAGAAAAATAAATAATAAAATCTCCAGATTTTGATTTCAAAGCAAGTAAACAAGTTGTATAAGCATCATTAGCATGTGATATGACAAGAATATAAATTATAACACCCCCTACTTTAAAAGAGGGTTGTTCCTCTTGAATCCAAGGGAAGCAAAGGAACTTTAAGTTTTCCTTCTAGGGTTATGAAGAGGAGAGTGAGAGGAAGCCAAAGTATTCCAAGCTCAATTGTCTAAGGTGAGTGGAAGGAGGCCAAAATGGAGATTAAAGCTTTAAACCAAGCTTAGCTTCAATGGTGGCTAAGTTCGGATGAGAGCAAAAGGAAATGAAGATGAAATGTAAATGAAGGTGGTGGGTGGAGGATCTAGTATTCCTCCATTCACTAGGTGTTCTTGCACTACCTCTCTCACACACACAATGCAAGACCAATTGTGAAGCCTGCACTTGTCACCATCCTATGTAAATTTCTAAGACTGAACACTAAGTCTACACTTGTCAACCATCCATGCTAACAAGTGCTTCTATCCTAGGCCAACAAATGGGTGAATCTTCACCCTCCATGTGTCAAGGGACAATGCCTCCAAGTGGTTTCACCAAAAGATCAACAAGTGGCACCTTAGGAATGTGACACTTGTCACATTTTCTTAAAATTGCAAAAAGGTCCTTTTTGAAAATATTTTTAAAATAAATTACAAAATGGTCCCTAAGACGAAAAATAATTACTTTACTTAATTACACAAAAGCCCCTCAAGTTTAAGAAAATTATCAAAAGTCATGCATCCATACCCTTTATAAGAAAAGTAAACATTTAACTTGTTTTTCTACAAACGTAAAAATACACATAGCATGGAATTTAAATATCGTGGACACATGCAAAACCGGAATCAAATCTGAACACGAAAAGTGAGGTTGTGCCAACAAAGTGACAAACGAAAAAAGGACAAAATAAGGAAAAAGACAAAAAAATGAATAGTGTCTGAAAAGTGAAAATGTGGAAATAACTCGGTCCTTAAAGGAAATTGTCAATCTACATGAAAGAGACTCAGAAACCATTTCTAAGCACTCGAGACGACACTAAGTGGCAAGAAACATAACTTAGAAATGAAAATTAAACGAAAAAAATTTATCCTTAAATTTTCAGAAAAAGGAAAGGAAGGAAAATGACCGGGTCATTACAGAAACTAAGATATGAAGGAACCACTTTTACGGAAACGTAAAATTTATTTGTGTTTTTGGCGAGAAACATTTTGAGGAAAATTAAGCAATTGTGAGAAATTTACTTTCCTAAAATTTTTTTCTTTCATTCTAACCAAGCTCTTAACAAAATTAAAAAAAAATTCTTTTCCTTTCTATCTACTTCATGTTAACCAAACCAACCCTAAATGATAATTATGAAAAAAAAAAAAGAAAAAAAAAATTGTTTTGCTTTAGCTTTTCAAATGATACAATTAATTTGGACATCCCCTAAAAGTTAAATGATAATTATGAAAAGAAAAAGTTTGTTTTGCTTTAGCTTTTCAAATGAAACCATGTAATTTGGGACAGATGGAGAAAATAATAGTATTGCCATATATATATATATATATATAAGGCAAAGCATTGCCTTACAAATTTGGATAATACTTACCTATTTGGACCAGATAATATTGTTGATATGGTCCAAACACAAACTCAACATTACTTGTAAATACAAAATCAGAAAATTAATAAATGAAAAAAATAGAGAGAGTTGTTGAATTTTTCCAAAACAAGTTATTTTCCTTATTTATTATTTATTATTTATTTTGAAATTACACATCTGTGATCCACCACATTTATGGTCAGCAAGGATCTACTCTTGAGTTGTCCTATAAATTTAGCATAAAGCTCCACTGTTGAAGTATAAAGAGAGAACTACAAAGTGATCACATCTTATGGTTGCCACACCACCAAGAGTATGAAGAAAACTTCACCCAAATTGGCTTTCTTTGCAGCAGTGTTGTTTGCTGCATTTGGTAATCTCTGTCTCTCTCTGTCTATAGCAGTATATATATATATATATATATGCTACACATGCAATATATTGAGTCTATCGTCATCATGATAATCAACATCATCATTTTCTTCATCTCTTTTCAAGTACTTTTACATTTTTTTTTTTCTCACCATTTATAAAAACAAATTTTCATAGAAATACATGTATATATATGCCACCTAAACCCGTATTCATGTGATTAAAATTATCAGTTTTTGGTTTGGGAGCTGAAACAAGAAAGCTAGAAGTAGAGCAATGGGAGCATCTGAGCCAATCCAAGTTTGCAGGCGACGCCGCGACGGAGATCGGATTGAAAAGAGAATTACCAAGCTGTAACGATGACTGGACTTGTCAATATAAGTATTATTGGAGGTATTGTGATCGTAAAAAGTGCGATACCGCTGTTTGTAAAGAAGGCAGATGCGTGTGTCAATGCATCTCGCAAGAACCTGTTGGATCACATGTTATTCTAAATTAAATTTCCTTCACTTCGTATGAAGGAATAAGGATCAGTGATTCAGTATGCTTAATAAAAGAATGATGAATTTATATTATCCATTGTCATTAGTTGCTTAAAATGCTCAAGACAAGTTTAATTTTAGAATAAAGTGATAAAATTATATTAACTATAATCAAATGCTACAGTGATTAAGTTTATATTATATATAATCAAAATTAGAGTTTGAATGGAGAAGGAAAATTTATTATTTTATTTTTAAACGGATTTGAAGATTAAAAGAAAAAAAGAAAGAAAGGTTAAAACATAATTTTTAAAATAAAAAGTATTTGTGGGGTATTATATAAATATTTCCAAATAAAAAACCTTAAATATTATAGTTTGTGGGCCAAGCTAGGAGGGCTCCTGTTCACCCTGCCCCCACGACAAATTTTGAATTGATAGGAAAAGAATCACCCCAAAAGTTACATTAAGAATGATTGAATTATGTATAAATTCTCAGTTTCATGTTCTGCAAATACTTTATTTACACAACTTATTTTACATGCTAAAAATGAAGAGGTGTTGAAAGCAAGCGACAAAAAGGCCAATTAAAACTTACATTAGATGAAGCAATAAAAGATGATTTAAAAAAAAAAATTAAACTTAAGAGAAGAAATGGTATATAATATAAAAAAAATGACAAAAAAACAATTTAATTATGTGGCAGACTTCTCTCATACGAGATTAAGGTAAGAATGATGATGATGCTTAACCAGAAATTAAGAGAAAAAAATATTTTATATATAGGAGATTTCACATGAAAAACATTTTGTCTTGGAAAACTATATACATCAATACAAACTAATTCTTATTCCAAAACCAAACTTATTCTATAACTAATAAAATTCAAGAAAACGAAAATATAATTAGAGAAGTAAATATATAGTACTAAAAAACTTATTTATTTAATTCAATAAAATGACATCTAATCAGAGAAGGAAATAATAATAATTATAATAATAAAATAATTTTTATTCCAACCTTTCTTGTAACGACCTAAACTCAAGGGTCCGGACTGCTAATCGGGTCCCACTCAGACCCAGGGACAACTAAGGGCAAAATAGTCGAGGATTGACGAGAAAGGATTCAAGGGTGAGCACGGACTGAATATTTGGCAACGACCAACAACATGACTGAACTGATCCAGTTCCGGCAAAAGTTTTGCTTGGAAGTTCGGGAATCTTAAAAGAGTCAACAACTCGATTGACCAACGGAGAGCTCAAGATTGGCCAAGCTCCGACAATGTCTCCGGCCCACCTTTGTGATTTGGTTTCTTGGGCTTCAATTTCACGATCAACATGAAACTCCGGGGACTTCTTAAATTGCAGTTTGGACACTGTTTTTGTAGGAACAAGACTCTTCAAACAAACCCAGACTAGCCATGGCTTTGAATCAGTTAAATTTAATAAATAAAGAACAAAATCAAATGGCTCTGATTAATCTAGTTTTTAAGTTTTAACACAGAGACACACTTCACCCAATTTGGTGTTTGAAGCGGCGATGAGATGATGTGCGAATCAAATCGAGGGAAATATTCAACTTTTTATTTCCCTCTCCATCTAAATTAAAATCTTTCTTAAAACACCGAAAAAATTAGCAAGTTTTTAGGTGCCTTCAATTATATATATCTATATATAAAACTGCAGTCTGCACAATTGTACAACATATATAGTTTCCCTTTATGCTGTCTTTTTCTATAATTTACCTTTATGCTGTCTTAAGCATATTTATAAATTATTTCATTTCCAAAACTTCTGATACATTGGGTACGTACCTACCTTCGGCGGCGAACTGCTTGGTCGTTCATCATTCGGCAGGATTTCGTGGTCACTGGAGTTTTTTTCGAGCCAGACCGTTCTCATCCTTGTCAACTACGTCATTTCCCACCGCTGTCCCTCCTGTTTCTATCATCTGATCTGCTGCCTTTGTAAATGCAAAAATCCATTTGAAACGATGACGCCGCACTGTTCGGAGAAGACACCACTACTGCGGCAGCATCAGGTTCACGTCAAAGCCCCTTGCCCCCATGTTTCCCGATGAACCCCCATTTAAACTCTCTATCGCAAACCCACAAAATTTAATTTAAACCCAGAAATCCATATGTATATATGTGTGCAGTGAGTGTGTTTTATATGTGTATTGTACGCCTATAAGAAGGCCATGGGGAAGGAATGATGGTGAGAAGGTGCTTGATGAGGAGAGGAGATCCTTATAGGAGTTGGAAATCAGAAGTTTGGTATAGGCTTTTTTGGAAATGTAAAAGGGTAAAATGGGCATTATAGTATTAATTTATGTCAATTTTTTTTATTTGGGGTTATTTTTGCACAAATGTGCAAAGAATAGGGGTGTTTTTTGCACACCTTTTTAAATAGGGGGTAAAAATGCTATGAAAAATACACTTTAGGGGTGTTTTTTGCACTTCACCCTTAAAGTTAAGCATTTATATCCTCCATCAACAACATATATATAATTAAAGTCCATGTTGTTCCTATCATTAGCACAT
>JAOTQH010242154.1:0-12616 GCA_025631255.1 Cornus kousa
AAAAAAATCCAAAATTTAATCAGAGAGAAATTGCCTCACAAACTTCAATACAAATTAACTAAGCCTTTCTCTCATGCTTCAAGAATATCAATTGAGATAAAAGAAACCTGAAGATTAAAAAATGAACTCCAAGAAACTATCCCAATAAATAATTTCAGACAAAACAAAGATAACCCTAATCTCTCTCTCTCTCTATATATATGTATATATATTCATTTCTTATATTTGAAATGTATTTCCTTACATGGTCTAAGCCATATAATTGAAGCAAACATGGAGAGAGAGAGAGAGGAATTAGGTTTAGGGGTAGGGTCCTTATATGCACAAATGGATAAGGGGTAAAATGGGAAATAAAAGGATAAAATGGAGTTTTCAGTTTTACTTTTTGTACAAAGGTGATCAGAAGGACTAGTTCTGCACCTTTTTTGAATTTTGTGGACTTGAATGCACATTTTCAAAAAATAAAGACTAATTTTGCACAAAGTCTATATATCATAGCTTTTTTTGCACTTAATCCATCAAATAAGTATTATTGTACTTTAAAAATATATAGATTGAAACCACGATAATGATAATTATAACCTCCTTCAGTGTGATGACAGAGATATTATAAAATATAAAAAAGTGTGTAGAGTAAGTTAATAACATTATTCAAGGTACTTGAAAAACAAAAAAAAAAAAAAACAAAACAGTACTCAAGTTATAGAATAAAGATAGAACATGAAGATTAAACGGAAGGGTTTCTGACAAATATTTACCATCAAAGCAGAGACTAGGATGAAACCCCATACCCTCGTCAAGATGTAAAGCAACGACCAGAGGTTCGTTGGCTGCTAAGGTAATTAAATTGTAGTGAAGGTGACTCCAAGACACAGTGAAGCATGCAACTTCTCAAGAGTGTAGATTCTTTTTGTTCAGATATAAAATATTTTTTTCTTTGTTGATGTTTGATTATCATAGAAAAAAAAAAAATTTAAATCTAAAAATATTTTTTTACCTCAAAACAAAAGAGCCTTAAAGGCCTACCTAAATTCCTATTTCAGGGTAAGTTCATTAAAAAAATGCTCCATATTTTATTTCCATTAGTCGCGATAGCCACTGCCCGAGTGTGAGAAACTTAGAAGCATAATCTTCCTGGAACTAGAAAAATTAGAGGGTTATGAAACTAGAAGTCAATTCGTGCCAAACCACCAGATTAAAAGATTTCAAACAAAATTTAACAATGTCAGCAAGATTGGGTAACGAGGCCAGTTGGGGCGGGAACTGCAATTAGTATGCGAATCTAAACATAGTTGTACACGACAAATTCAAACCTCAATTGGATCTAAACACAGTTGTACATGAAAAGTTCAAACCTCAAGCTTCCAGAATACTCGAGTATGTAGGTGGCAGGTTTATTCACGCAGAGTCAGTCATACCAAAATACTCGTAGTAATACTACATACAGCACAGAGTATGTGTAGATCAGAGTGCAACTAGTAAAGCATTAAACTAAAATCACTCTCTACAAAAGAAAACAAAGAGAGAGACCTCGAAGTCATTAACATCCCAAATACATTCTAACCATCATTAGTGCATACTGCGAAAAATACCATGTAGGTACCCGCCACTCATAACAAGGGACACAAGGGACACAACACCAGCTGGAAATATCTTCCCTGAATTCTTAAAGCGAGAGCCCATAACTGCCAGAAGAGCAGCAGACAGCCCTGAAATTGAAAGAAAGCAAGATGAGAAGATTTACTATGAGATTAATCATACTGGTGCAAAATGAAATTTCCTTCCTCACCTATCAGATTTAGGCAATTTATTGAAAGATTCTCTTTGTTATAAAGAGCAAGTCTCTTGCGACCGAATGCAAGAACTTTGATTTTCACCTTTGGAAAAGTGTTTTGGAACATCCAGCTCCTTAATCTCCATTAATAATTTAATAGTATGAACTGCATGCTTAAATCACTTTTTAAGGAGCTCATGCATGAACACACCGAGGTCTAATTTGAATCTCCTATGGTACAGGAAGGGAACCAGGAAAAATGTCATAAAGGAAGCCTTTTTAAGCAAATCTCCTTTCCTTTTCTTTTCTTTGCTTCTTTCTGAGATACAAATAGAACATAAATGGTTGATTTTTCCCTTTAGTACAGGGCATAATCTGGTATGGGAGCTTAAACTTGTGATTTCCACAGTAGCATTGATGTAGTAAATTCAACATTAATATAAAGACCATGAAATCTTACCAAGTCCAAGAGATGATGCAAACACCGGTTTAGTGGGAAGCTCGGTGTAAACATAATACAGAAGCAGGGCTGATAGTCCACCTGACATCAGTGACTTCTGGCTGCCACTCTTCAAATACCCCATAAGTCCACCCACTGAAGAAAATGAATGAAATTTAGTCAGAAAGAGCAAAGGAAACCAAAAAAGCTGCACCAACAATCAAGGATTATATGGCTGAAGGAACAAGGTCCTATCAAAGTAGATGCATGAGGTACTTCAAAAACTTTCTTGAGAAATACCAGTTTTGTTTTAATACCAAGGGAAGACATAAAATATTGAAATTTAACTCTCCAGTTTCCTTCAGGAAGAACTTGCTCAACCGGTAACACAGGTGAGATAAGACAGCCACCTTGACAAGGACGGAAAAAAGCTCAAGAATAAATAGATATAGTGCTGTATATATCCCAAAAGAACTGGTCTATTATTGCCCCTGATGTCTTTTCGGTTTTTTTGGTAAGTAATTGGCTCTGATATCATTTGATGCCATATTTTCACTCTTCTTGACTACTTAAAGAAATCAAATGATATAGCAATTACTTTAATTCCTAAAGTGCAAACTCCAAGTACTACTATGAAGTATTTCAGACCCATAATCTTGTCACAACACAAATTGAAAAATATTGTGTTGTTGCCAATACACCATCATTCCAGTTGTTATCAACAATAAACAGTCACCTTTCATGCAAGGTAAATCTATTGTGGATGACAATTTTTTTTTGGAATTGGTTAAGAACTACCATAGAGATTTAAAAAAAAAAAAAAAACCAAAAGTTTATGACAGACAATTGGCAACTCCTCATAAAAGTTCTGGAACCTCCAAATTTTCCAATGCATATATAAAATAAAAAAATAAAAAGGAGTGCTAATGGAATAACTTCCATAACTCTTTCGCTGATGATCTATTTCTGCTCCTCGTGTTAAAATTAACTCAATCTATGTCACTGAGGGAGCTTTGGGAGAAATTTTAACTCATAGCTTCCACAGTTTTGAAGATATCTTAGGAGCTTGATTATGCTCATTGCCCGTATTTGCAAATTGATAATTATCTGAATTGTGGAAATTCCTTCAGATAGAAGTCATCTACCTAGATAATTTAATCAATGGTGATATAGAACTGCAATATATATATTTCTAGTGCAGATGATTGGTCTAAGAGGGATGATGCCTGAAAGGATTCTTTCTGTCAAGTATTTAGCAGTGGCCTCATACACCCCAGGCTCAGAGCAGCAGAATGTAACGAGTTAGTTGAACTGGTAGTGGCTAGAATGAGAAGCTGGAGAGCTATGTACCTATCTTAGTATGCAATGTCTTAAGATCTACTGGTATGGCACTTTGTCCTTCAAAGGTAAGTTCTGAAAGTTGTGGAAAGGATTTAAACAACTTTTCTATAGTCCACTTCATCGCTTAAGCAGAGTATAAGTGCAAGGTTGTATGCAACCCTATGAAGTGAAGTGGTTGAAGCATTAAACGAGTTGAGGAATTGAAGAAGGCTACCATGTTTTTTTTTTTTGTGACAAGTGAGGGGGGCATGTTAGGACACTGGTGGACTATCTACAAGAAAAAATACGTATCATGTAGCATCATATTCACCTGATTAAATATAGGTGTTTCTAGAATATACTAATTCCTGCAAATTGTAAGTAGACCTGGAGGAAGATTCTAAAGCTCAAGGACATAGAAAGGAATTTCACTAGAATGAATATTGGAGATGGATTCAGCACCTTTCTTGTGGTATAACCAACTGATATCCTGTTGGTTCCTTGGTTAGCAAATATCGCTCCAAAGTTATTTGTTGATTATGTTACCAATGAGAAGGTTGTCAATTATACATAAAAATAAAATTTAAATTTAAAAAATAAAAAAAATAAAAAACAGTGAAGTTGCCTGAAATATAACCTGAGGAATAATGGTAATTAAGGACATAAGGTGCCTGCAAATACAACCTGGTAAACAATTGCAATAAAGAATCAATATCCAGACTATTTCCTTCCAACACAGCAAAGCTAGGATACCACCACATGGGTGCTGAATTCTAGTGATGACTATAATGCATACAGCTTGTGAGGCGATTCATATGCCAGACTGTTAGTGCAAAATGTGTTCTCACTTCTTCGTGAGGTGCACCAAGAAGGCATCATATTCTTTTGCTATATGGAAAGAGATCCTGCAGGTTTGTAATATTCATAGAGATCCACATCGGCAGAAAACAAAATGAAGTGGACTGTTCAAAACCGAAGGGGTAATTGTTTATGCTTGATGTTATGAGATTAGTTTGGCCGCAACAGCCTTTTAGATTCGGATTGAAATAAATAGAAACAGAACCAGTCTAACAATTGAAATGCTTTGGTAAACATATATAAATACATAAATAATAAAATTGCTCTATTGGCTAATGTATTATTGACTCAATAAGACAAATTAAAAATCAAAACTCCAAACAAAATGTCAGAAATTGAACAGACGTTAAAGAAGAAAATACTATACAATCATAATATCGATATCCCTTCTTGATCAGCAAACACCCAAAGCTCACACAACCAACCAAGGAGAAACTAAAAGTCGTGTTTGGTAACATGGAATCGGTGAGTTGGAACTCATTTGGAGTATAATTTTCCTCCCTATTCCAAGGCCTTGATTTCATGCTTTCAAACAAACATAACAATTACAAAAACAAACAAGCTATAATAATCAACATTTAGTCCAACAGCTTTGACTCACTCACCTCCAACCAAAGCAGCATAACCCAGTGTCAACTTCTGAGACATCGACATAGCCATCTTCTTCTTGCTGTCGCTGTTCTGATCGTCCGATCCCCCTTCTCCCTCGTTATTATCGCCGCCGCCGCCGCCTCCTCCGCCTCCACCTCCGCCTCCGCTAGCACCGCCAAAACCGTCACCACCGCTGGTATTCGGTTGGATCTCGATCTCTTTGGCCACAAACTCACCGGTAAATGTGGGCGTTGTAGAGTCGGAGACAACCCTAGCAGAAACTGATCCGATGATGTTGTGAATGCTGTTCTGGAGTCGTTGAGAGCTAAAAGATGGTAACAACACGCTTGGTTCTGATTTGATATTCAAGAAACATAGAGATGAGCGGTCAACGGAAGACGAAGAGGTGTGATAGCGAAGGAAAGAGTGGCGTGCTCGAGTTGACCCATGGAATCGAGATTGGGGGTGCAGTGTAAATGACTGTGAAAATGCCAAAGACACTCCCATTTCGTTTTTCTTCTCTCCTTTCTCTTTTCTTTGCCCTCGCAGTTTTTAGTAATGGCTGCACGTGTCCATCTTTCTTCACGAACTTCTCGAATTTTCCTTTCCCCCTGTGTCTTTATTTGACCTTTTCTTTTCCCCTGTATTCCATTCTTGACTAGCAAATTATCGATACGCAAAAATGAACGGACCTGTTGGCATTCATTTTGTTTTTGCTTGGAGTTTTTGTTTGGAGTTAACAGTAAAAATATATATATTTGTTAAAAAATATTTTATTTTATAAGTATCGAAAATAATGAAGTCAAAAAAAAAAATAGTGGTCAAAAATGGAAATTAAATTTTTTTAGCACTCTTTCTGATTATTATTCAAAACAGTCTATTCTACAACTCGTTTTGTTTTGGGTTAAAACAAAGCGTGATGGCCACATTTATTTGCAAAATAAAACTTACTATATTTTTTAAAATAATGAAATTATCAATAGCCCAATAACCTAGCAATATAAGACCCATACTTTTCAAAGAGAGGTTAAACGTTCAACTAAATAATAATAATAATTTTTTTTGAAGAGGAGATGTTATTATATCACATATATTGATTATAAATTTAGAGTAAAGTACATTGACACCCTCTGAGGTTTGGGGTAAGGGCAGACAGATGAAACTTAGCCTATTTTGGGACAAAGACACCCCCTCAAGTTTGATACAGTAACCAAAGACACCCCAATGGTAATGAATTGACATTTTTGTCCTTTGACTTTTATATTGACCGATGTGAATATTAAAATTACCTTTCTAACCTCTATACCCATAACTTATTCCCTTCTCTCCTCTCTGTTCTATCTTCCTCCGTCCTAACACCAGCACACACATAATGTGTAATTTATATGTATCTGTATATACATGTGTGTGTATAAATTATGTTTCACCAGTTTACTTACATATATGGTCAGTAATTTTGTGTGCCCTATGATCTGTCTAGAAACTGCTATCTATTGATGGTTAAAAAATTTAATCCATTGAAAAACAGGACTTACATTAATGTTAATGGTTGTTCTCCAGGTGGTCGTAGTTGACAAATTGAGAAATTGGGTACTTTAGATTATGAACTCCATTAAACACATTGTCAATCTAAGAAACTACAAATGACAAACAACTGTTTTATATCTTATCTTAGTTCATCAAACAAACAAATGACTCCAGGAATATTGCAATAAATCAAATGAGGCAATGCCTTCAAATTCGACTCTATGGACAATATGTAAACTACAAATCACATATACACTTAAAGTAGTTCGTATAGATTTCTTTTCAAAACCAAGTCCATTGGCACAACAATGTTTCACCGAGAGTGACACACAGCTTTTGTGAGTGGTGCTTGCAAATATGCTTGGACTGATTAAGTTTTTATCAAGTTTGCTTATGTACCTGGCCAAAACATCCATGGGGTCAATACATTTTTTAAGAAGAGGATCATTATGAGGCAAAACACCTTGTAATTCATCAGAAGCGAGGATGACAACGTTCACGGTCCTCACCAAAAGCATCTGCACTGCAATTCTTACGAGATTTCTTGCCCCTTCCATGTCTTTTCTATGCAATAATTTGAATGCAGGAATTATTATATGCTCCATCGTCACTTTGTCAGGTAACATAACCCCAAAGCCTTGACAAGGTGACGACAAGCGGCGGCGACGAAGGAGTTCATCATCACCATCCACACGCCCAACATGCTCTGCTGCGAGTAGATCTAACTCGCGCCGAACGTGCCCACGTGCTCCTTCTTCAGCCTCCCGCGAGCTTCACTGTTCTACCTTACAAGCTTCAGCAACCCAAAACATAGAGTAGAACTTCATCTCCATTCAAGACCCAAAAGTTTCAACGTCAAACCTAAACGGCGTGAACAGCGAACAAACTAGAAGGCTTCATCAATCGGTTAAAATAGCTAACTTGAGTGCGGGTCAGTGAGCATGAAAAAGATACAGTGATCTTAAGTGTCTCCATCAGTGCAAACACAAGGCCGGAACTCCATTGATTCCAACGAACTCCGAGCAGCTAAGCTCCATTGATTCCGGTCAAGCTTCATTTACACCATATACATCCGGCGAGCTTTGGCAACTATGAACACCGATGAGTTTCCTTTAGGTAAAGACGTATTGTTGAGTTGCAGTCCTATGTGCCTCCTTTCGGTAACAAACAGTTCTGGCACTACAGTCTGCAAACGGCAATAAGAGCTTCCCCTTCACGGTTCCGACGAGCTTCCCATTTTAGACTTGTGTGCTACGATTCAGTTCAATCTGCTATAGTCTGCGAGCTTCATCTCTGGTGTACTCTATCCATGCAAACAAGTTTCATCTGGGCAAGAGGAGGAAGAAAGAGAAAGGGGCTGTGAATATGGAAGAGAGAGAGGCAAAGGGGCATTTGATTCAAGGGTATTAGAGTCAATTGTATTTGTTAATTTTATATCAAAGGGTAATGAAGTCAATTCACCATTATCGAGGTGTCTTTGTCCATTTTATCAAACTTGAGGGATGTGATTGTTCAAAAATAGGACAACTTTAAGTGTTAGTGTACTTTACCTTTTGGAAAATATACAATGACCTCTCCGGGTTTGCTCTACGGCGGATTAGGGTTCCATTTTTTTTATTTTTTTTTCATTTTTATCTTTTACCATTATTGTGTTATTAAAAAGGGAGCCGATCTGATTAACTTTGCGATTGTACTCCAATGTTAAAGGAAATGGAACATCTAACCTTAATTTTAAAAATTAATAATTATTTTTTTCCAATATTACAATTTTTTTTTTTTTTTTTATTCACAAATACCACAATTATCCTTTTAATTGTGGTCGGATTTTTTTCCCTTGTTTCCTACCTTTCTAAATACTTTATCTATTTTGTATTAACCTTCTCTTCTCTCTTAGGATTTGATATTGATCTTTGTAACTAATAATAAAAAAATTTCACTAATGAAAAATAACAAAGTTGAAGTATATAATTGATATTATTAGCATAAAAAAACATTGAATAATTATTAAAACTTCATGAACCATTATTCCATTAAACTCCTTCTATGATAATAATGATGGAATGGTAATTTTTTTATTTTTTTCTGCTTTATGCTTTGAGTTTTTTTTTTTCTCTCTTTTTTTTCAATGTGAGTTTTAAGAATTGATTTAGAATTTATTTGAATACTTAAGTTTACCTTGTACTAATTGATTAAAAAAGTCCGACCTTTTGTGACAATAAAATTAGGGATGCAATATTCACACTCCACTTTTATTTTTTTCTTTAATGTGAATGATAAAAATTCCTAAGCTAATTAATAAACCATCCCTTATTTTATAATTTTATTATACCATAACTATTTTTTGCATTGTAAACTTTTTCTTCTTTTACATTCTTTACCTACTCCAAAAATGATACCAGTAGTTTAACATGCCAGTAATCCAATTGTCCTGCTTAGATTTTACTTGGCTGTGCTCACAAAGGAGGTTCTACACTATCTCACTTTTAACCAATAATAAATGATAATGAGGATCTAAACTATCCCACTGTTTAGGTTTGTAATGATATAGAGCCGGATCCTTTGCAGTATTGTAGGGTTTTTCAACCCAGTTAAATATGTTTTCAACAGGTTAAATCTTTACTTATTTCAATCGGACCAAACATGGCCTTTTTGTCCTATGTTACCCATGCCTGCCACTCCATAAAATCACATGGAAGAGATTATATACATATTGCTACGCTACTACAGATTATTCACCAGTACGGAGAGAAGTACTGTTTAAATTGTAATAAATGGTTTTCTAAAAGAAGGCTCAGTTTCAAGAATTTCCGAAAGACATTTTTCAAAAATCAACTAAATACTTTTCTATAACATTTCTACTTTTTCTGGTTTGTAACATTTCTACTTTTTCTGGTTTGAATATGTAAAAAGCTGTCTGTCACACACACATGCTTCATACATTTTATACTTGAATTCTTTTAACTGTTTTCATACATTTTCCACGTATACAAACATAATACAGATTTATACTGGAGCCATATATGTCTGTCAAAGATGATAAATAAACCCAAGTTTCCAAAACGTCTCTAAACAGAAACAGAAACAGAAACAGAAAGAGATCAAACAACTGCGAAAAAAACTATGAGTTGATTCAAGGTATCATTAATCAAATTAAGCATCTGCATATCTCCTCCATTTCACAAATATAATCTAGACGGTGAACATAATTACTATGAGTTCTAAATTCAATAGGTAAAATGCCTTCTTAAGTGAATGACTCCATGGCCATATCGGAACTGCAACAAACTACTAATGTTTCCATCTCAAAAAGGCACCTATAGATTCAATCACTGTCATTAACCATTATACGGTCCACCTAACCTGCAATAGGCAGTGACACTTCTGTATCTAAGGATGCAAGGATCCAACATGTATTACACAAACAATACAAAATGTGTGACGAAACATTGTTGAGCATGAGATAACATGGATACGTGTAATGGTGCAAGCGTAAGTGCATGGGATATGTGTTGTACAACTACAAACTAGCAGGCAGGCAAGTAAATACCAACTGCATCCGACAAAGGTTGAGAGAACCACATACCTAGATTGATTTAGTTCCTAAAAGGCTAAAACACATTTGTAACTTCTTAAAATGACCAAAAAATATATATATATATACAGCAGTTTCATAAATAATATTCACCTCGGTTACAGAAAAAGCATGAATCATGGAAGAAAAAGTTGGATATTGACAATTCAACAGTATCTCTGCGTGTTAATACTAGAGGGTTTAAAGCAACCTAATACCCATAAAAAATAATAATAAGGTAAATAGCACAAAAAAGTTCTGTCATAAAAAAACAGCCACTTTCCGTTTCAATAACAAAAATGGGACTTCTAAGGCATGTTGGGGGAAAATACCTCATCTAAATCATTGCTATATATATTTTCTTTTATTGAGGTTCGTAAGGCTTTCCATTTCCCTTCCACAGAAACTGAAGTTCCTTCTTTTAAAAATATGGTGAGAGTTGAAAATTTGGTAATGGAAGTGAGATTTCTTTTTTTTTATGGAAATAAACAATTTTTTGGAAATAAATTTAGTTACCCTCTCTATTTTTTTTTTTTCAAGTTTTATAATTACAAAAAATGTGTATATTTATGATTGCACACATGGAGATTAGCTACTCATTTCGTTTTTATTTTTCCTTGGTCTTCTTTTCCTCCAAGGGAGGATGGTACGGGACTGGTCAATGATGCTTAACATGACCAATTTCCCAATTCCAAGTTGATGTTTTCTTCATCTTCTTTTGACAGGCTTCAATTAGTATAGTCTGATAGATAATTGATAAGCTCACGGGTGGCTACCATTGAGCCAAAGTAGCACCATTCTTAACTTTATATCATTTCATATATCATTTCACTACTTCATCATTCATTTTCATATTAACGTAAAACGCATTAAAATATAACTTATGTTTTTATAATATGAAGTTTAAGGTATATTAATAAATGGCTAGATTGAGACAATTTTTTAGAAGTCAAAATTCAAATATATCTTGTAATAAATTTTTATCCGAACAATTAATAGGAAGAACTCATTATTTTTGTCATTAGGTATTCTTTTTATTAATCTTACCCATAGAATGTTGGTCTGGTACTCAAATTTTCAAGTCCTCACTAATGAAAATCTATTGTTTGATTATAAAATGGTTTGTAACACTAAGTTTGATTAGAAGGAAAAAAATAGGGGTAAGTGAAAGAAAGTTACGGACCCTAAGAAAGTTGTTAAATAATTTTGTTTAATGCTTTGAATAACATGAAAAATTACAGGGAAGCATTTTTATTATCAAATAGTTCTTATTTATTAGGTATAATTAAGTTTAAACTAATTTGTTTTAAATTATTATTTTTTAAAAATATTAGTAATGTGAATATATTCCAATCCAGTACCCTTTTTTTAGGACATTAAAAAATGAGTAGGCTATTATACCATTCATTTAATATAGGGTAAAGTGCAAAAACACCTCTTGAAGTATTGGCCATATAACATAAAACCCCCCTGATCTAATAATTTGGCATATAACCCCCTTGAACTAACCAATTTGTTGCAATTAACCCCATCCAGTGATAAGCCCGTTGAATTTGATCGTGAAGAAGCACACGCGGGTCACGTGACAACCCAAATTTCTTTATATGACCATACAACCCTTTACCTTTACACCCAAAACCACTTAAAACACCCAAACATGCCCTTATGCTAAATACACACTGTTCATCGTTTATACAAACAGATAATTATGTGTATATATAATTATAATCACTGTTCATCTTTTTCACAATGTCCATATCCATATCCATCACAATCGCCATGGCCATTCGCGTTACAATCAAAACCAACTCCTCCACCATCCTCATCATCCTCACCGATGATATTATCACCACCATCCCCACAACTACACCTTCGACACATGGAAAACCACTGTCGCCTCTGTCGGATCATTCAAGAATAGCTCATCGGCGGAGCAAGAAATCATCGATCTGGCGCATCGGAGTAAAACCAGTAGAAAGAAGAGACCGAAGGTTGGTGGCGGAGGCAATAGCAAAGCACCATGACGGCAATAGCAAAGCACTACGGCGGCTTCCCCTTCCAGAAACTGACCCACCGCTCCTTCCCGGAATCGACCCAGCACTGGTCCGGCCTGCGTTCCTCTCCTCTTCTTAAAGACGGTGGCTTTGCCCAAATCAGCCTCCGCTCATTCCCGGTGCATGACAGCGGAAGGGATAGGCTCAATTATGGTGACGCAATTCCGGCGATGCAGATGATGGTGGCGATGATGAGGACGACGACGACGATGACCCAATGAATCTACTGTTGCTATGATCTTTAATTTCTCCCCCAAAAAAAAATTAATACATAATCTTAAGAAAAATTAATACATAATTTTGATAATGCAAAAAATATACGTAAGATATAGGGTTTCTGAATGATGATCTAGGGTTTAAAAAATTTTCAGAATGCACAAAATGTTTATTGTTGCGTGTGTCGGTGTATGGTTGTACTTAGAGGAGGAGGAGGGAAAAAAAAAAAAAAAAAAAAATTTGGATGAATTGTCGCATTCTAATTG
>JAOTQH010242165.1:0-12614 GCA_025631255.1 Cornus kousa
ATCTATATATTTATTATTTTGGTAAGGATCTTAGTCAAATATTGATTACAAAATTGCTTTCATTTGTTCCAACTCCCAATGCATGTAGCATAAGATAGCGGACGGTTATTAGAATGTAATGGGCTTGGTTTTTGTGTGAAGGAGAAACTTCAAATGTGCTATATATATATATATATATATATATATAGAGTTGTGATCTATTATAAAATTATGAGGCCAAGAAAATTCATCTATGCTTTTTATAATAATTTTTAAATTATTAAATCTAATAGGGGACGGTGGGATTTAAGGACTAGAGACACGTGCTTCCTGAATTTTCTCTCTTTTATATTCAATATATATTTTATAATATATATATATATATATATATATGAAAATATTGAAAGTGGCACCCGAAATTTTTCATTCTTCATAGACTTTGTATATGTTTTCTATTTTTTTCTCCTAAATTGTTTAGTTAATCCTTATATTCTATATCTATAAATTAATTTCATTCCAAAAATATCACTATCTCTTTCTCTCTCTCTCTATATATATACATATACTTATATGTATGTACATTATATTGTAATTATATATTATACATTACGGTATAAAATAGTATAATGTGCCTCTAAATTTTTTTTCTGCCTCCGTTCTTGAATCAAAAAGTCAAATTTCAAACTTATTTATATGATTTACTTTTAATACAAAAACACTCTCTCCCTATTTTACTTTTCAATTTTAATATTGCCAATAAAAAGTAATTATATAGAAACATCAATGCTCTCTCTCTCTCTCTCAAAATTTCAAGCAGACCATTAAAAAAGAAATAATACTAAAAATAAAGAATATTTATTATAAGAAACAAATTTAAAAGAGAAATAATACTAAAAACAAAGAATATTTATTACACGATGAAACAAATTTAAAAGAGATATCACCACTGTGCGCGTGTGTGTCCATATATATATATACACTGAATAGGAGTATAAAATAAGCTAAATAGCATATTTGGTACCAAACGTTCATAAAGGTATAATCTAATGACAAGAATCCCGAATCGGATCTCTTTAAGACTAATTAGTGAAATTCATCGAGAAATTCCCATGGTCTCAGTCCTCCACTCTTCTATGACCTTTTCTTCTTCTTTTATTAGGACGTCGCCCAGCTTCTTCTCGGGGCCTTGGGAGCCATTCTAGAGAGA
This sequence comes from Cornus kousa, assembly GCA_025631255.1. Taxonomy (NCBI): domain Eukaryota; kingdom Viridiplantae; phylum Streptophyta; class Magnoliopsida; order Cornales; family Cornaceae; genus Cornus; species Cornus kousa. Next base: position 1,187 of record JAOTQH010242165.1, read on the forward strand.
GAAAATGAGTGAAATTCAGAGAGAGAAATAGAGTGCTGGGAAAATTGAAGGAATAGGAGGACGGTAAAGTTTCACAACAATAGAGTAGAGGTCGTCATATTGTCATTTCACATTTTGTTTACATTTAGTAATATATTTTTCATGGTTAGATAAAGCAAAGGAAATAAAAGTAATGATATCTGTCTGATCAAATTGACCTAATCTTAGTCCAAATTCTACATGTAATTACCTAAATTTTTAATATTTTATTACCAAAAATAAATATGAAAAGAACCTAAAGAGATTTTGACTACCTATATCTCTCTCTCTCTCTCGGTTTTTTCTATTCATGTTATTCGTCCTACTGCTTCCTTGGTTCAATCTCTCTCTAACTCATAGTTTTTTCTTTCACTTTATAAAAGTGATGGGAAAACAAAACATTGAGAAATCTCTATTGATTCATAAAATTAAAGGGGAAAATACATATATAAACATATATGTTTGGTTGTAGATTGAAAAAAACAAAAAACCCTAATAAGATTGAAGGAGAGAGCATGATTACTTTTTTTTTTTCCTTCTTTTTTCTATTTTATTTTTTGGAATAAGCTTAATTTTTAGTAATTGCAAAGATTCAACAATATTGGTGATGAACAAGTAAATTTTGAATAAGCCTAATTTTATTGGTGATAAGTAAGTTTTTTATTTATTTATTTTTTTCAAAATAAACCCAAGATTTTGTAATTATAGAGATTATCAATATTGGTGATGCACAAGTACAATTTTATTATGGTCTTACCATAGTCTTATGGTGGAATACCCCATCTATATAATTTTGCATGGTTTAACATTGTAGGGCTTTTCTGGGTTAGGGAAAACCCTCAAAATTAGGACTTTTATGTTTATTTACTTTTTGCTTTAATTTTGTTACAATTTTGCTATTGTATAATACTGACATGCGTATTTAATATTATTAATATTTGTTATCAGTTTAAAAGTAATTTCGTCCAATTTTGCAAAGTGAAAATGAGAGGAAAAGAATCAAGGAAGTAGCATAACGAAGAAGATGAATAGATAAATCAAAGAGAATGAGAGGGGTCGTCTAAACCTCTTTAGCTTCTTTCCATATTTATTTTTGGTATATTTAGCGCGCAAATAATATATCAACAATTTAGGTAGTTACATGACAGTTACACTTAGAATTCGGATTAGAGTAGGCTAATTTAATCGCACCGAATATTATTATTCAGGAAATAATAGTAAACTTGCATTTTTCATACTCTTCATACTCGAAGGGGGGTTGAGCAAAATTGACTAAGATTTAATACGAGAGCAATGAATTGAAACCTAAGAGAACATTTAACTCTTAATTATACATTTGATGATTTTGTGTAATTAAATGAAGTAAAGGATGTGAAATTTGAATATGCTCACCTTTTATATTCCACGTCAACGATTCCAAGTCTTAGCATGTCTTGGCCCATACCATTCTTGGCCATGGCCATGAAAGCACTGCTGCTGAGAACAAAATCTGTTGTGTTGTTGTGATTGAGATCAGTTACTGTCACTTGAGTCCCTTGTTTTGTACACAGCTTTGTGTTCTTGCATCTTATCTGCATATATAAAGTTACCGCAATCAAAACAAAAATTCCACAAGGAAAAATTAGAGAAAGACAAAAAAAAAATAGTGTGCATGTATTAATTGTCACACAATTTTACACACACACCTGAAAGCATGCACCACAACTAACTCCATTTTTGTAAAGGTTGGGAACGGCAGCTGCAAGGGCTCCACCACTGAAGTCCATAGCCAATGAACCATACCCACAAGCTCCAGCTGCATCAATTTTTATTTTATAATTTTTTTTTTAAAAAAAAATGGAAAAGAAAAGAAATACCCACTAAATTAATATTTTAGTGAATTAAGATATAGATTTATTTTAAGCAATGTTGGATAGCATCCAATGGACATTTGGAAAAAGAAGAAATTTAGTAAAATTTTTGAGAATTTTTTTTTCAAATTTGAAATTCAAGGCACTAATTTAGTGATTTAAAAAAATTTTAAATTCAATACACTAATGCAGTGCTTCCAAACACAGCATAAATATTTTTCTTTTGGAATCAAAGAACAAATGAAGAAAAAACTGAGTCTTACATGAAAGTAGAGAAGCTTTGGTGAAGTAAGCAACCTTGGCTTGATGCAGACATCGATCACAAGCATTGGTATTGGATGCAAGGAAGAGGAGGAAGAAAAGAAACAGAGCCATTATTTACTTGAGAATGTGTTTGCGAGGAGAGTGAGGTTGATGATATACACATACGTATGTATATATATATATATATATATACACATATATACACACATATATATATACTTAAGGAGAGTGGTGTCGTCTAGTTTAGAAATTGAGTAGTTAATATATATATATAAGTATGTGTATATATATATATATACTTAAGGAGAGTGGCGTCGTCTAGTTTAGAAATTGAGTAGTTAATACTCCTCCTATATATATTTATATTTTAATATGAATTATTAATAAATAATAGTTAAAGAATAATTATATTCTAATCAATGCAATAAATAGACCCGTGGATCTAATTTATTGCAAGGTTTGAGACCAGCTGCTAATAACAAACAGGCGTAATCAAAATGTTGAATAAAATTGACGTGTTTAAGTAGGTTTATTTAATTACTTGAAAACTAGATTGTTATTGATGGAGATCCTAAGCGCACATCACAACTTGAAAAACAGATCTAAAGGTTTAAGATAGGATGGACTTACAGAGACGAGCACTTGCGTATACGCGGCGGGATAAAAGATGGACACGATTTGTATGTGACCGACACTTTGCTCATCAGTTAACAACTATGACCTGTGTTGTTAGAGAGATATATATATATATATATATATAGATGATATAACTATATTTGTATCGTATCAAGCTTTGAACCTCTAATCTCTCTTTTTTTGAAAGTTCATGTTTGTATCACATGAAATTTGGACACTATTATTAATTACATGTATATAAAATTGTCGAGTCAAAATTCATTCCGATGACCTATATTCAACCATGATAAATTGGGGAGAGAGTTGAGATCAACCTGATAATGAGTCCTATCTTTATTGGATTGATTTTGTTGCAAGATTTATATGTATCACTTGCAAGTGCACAAATCTTTACAGATAGGGCTTACTTTGTAAGGGTGTTGTACCTAAAAGACTCTTGTGTAAATTAAGTTTGTTAACAGATTTTTTAAATTTCAAATTAACTTGAAAGTAGGATAATCGAATTGTGATGATTAATTCTTGTTGGACCAAGAAGGGGGGGTTGAATTGGTCATAGGTAGTTTCTTCTTTTTCACTTGAGTATAAACATACTTGACATAGAAGATTTAAATCAATACAATCAAGCAAATCACATGGACACAAGATATACAAGGAAACCTTATCAACAGGGAAAAACCTTGGCTCTTGGCCTCAGCCAATAAATGCCTCCACTAGTAGTATGAATCTTGTTACACACTCAACTGTCTCACTCTCTGCACACACCCAGGCACTAGAATAGACATTAGTTTCCACAGCCAATTCACACTCACTAGTTCACCATCTTCATTTGTTGCATGCAAATAGTTACTCACTCAGCTGCCTCACTTTCCAACCACCTTGTACTCACTAGGACACTGACTTTCACTCCACCTACACACAAAAAAGATCAAACAATGTGTACACTGGCACTCCCCCAGTCCACGTACAGCCCCTATGAGGGAAGAACTGTTATTAAAGAAAACAAGATTCAGCTTTATAAAGTTCAATATGAAGCCTGTAAGATGCAAGAAAAGGAAACTGTGGCTGAGTATTTGTTCAAGATCAATGACATTGTTAATAACATGAAATCCCTTGGTGAAGACATTAAAGATTCTTATGTCTGCAAGAAGATACTCAGGTCTCTTACATTTAGATTCAACGTAAAGGTTACACTTCTCAAGGATAAAGACTTGTCTCAAATGAAGATTGATGATCTATAATCCTCTCTTATAACTTATGAAATGAGAACTGGACTTCCAACTGTTCAGAAGAGAAATTTCACTTTAAGCCAAAGAAGTTACAGAAGAATCTGAGCCAAATTCTAAAGAAGATGATCTAGAAGATGATGAAGTGGCCTTTCTATCAAAGAAGTTAAAAAAATCCAGGTTTTAGAAGAGACGTCAATCTCAAAATCTAACTTGTTATGGTTGTGGCAAGTCTAGTCATTATGTCTCAAGTTGTCCAACTTCAAACGGGCAAAATTAAAGGAGGAAAGAAGGGGGAAACTTCAAGGGTAGATTTGGAAGGAAGGCAATAATTTCAGATTAGGATTCAGTCTCTGAAGAAGATAAACCTAAAGAATCAAAAGAAGATGAGTGTTTGTTTATGGCTATTCTTGAAACATCACAGACAGCAGCTGAAGCTGAATAGGACAGTGGAGACAGTGACTCAGAGATTGAAGAAATTCTTAAAAAATGTGAGAGACTTGTTGTGAAGTGCAATCAACAAAAGTCTCAGCTGAAAGCTCTTAGTGTTGAATTACAAAAATCCAAACAACTTCTTGCTAAGCACCTCAAGCTTAAGCTGTCAACCTTATGTTTAGTGTCTCTAATCTTCTCTAGTCTAATAAAGTCTCAATCCTATAATGAATGGTCTACCAAAAGATGTAGAGAAGAACTCTCACTGATTCTTGAAGAAAGGTCTATGAAAATGGCTGAGATTTGGAAGCAATCCACAAAGAAAATTGGGAAGACTAGAATTGGTTACATCTGTGACACTGCAACCAAAGTGAAACAAAACCATTTTGTGTTTGTTAAGGCCACTACTGGTGAGGTGTATGCAAAATTTCCAATTGTTAAACCATTGAGATCGAGGTATGATATATTTCATAACACCTACAGCAACTTAAGGTTGAATGGAAGTGATTTTGTTACATCATCCATCAGAAACTTCAAAGTTACGAAGATGTATATGAAGAAATCTAACTTGTCTCAAGTTCTAAGCACCAATAGCAAAGGATTTCTTATGAAGTCCAAGATGATGTGGATGCCTAAGAAGATGAATGCAGTAAGTATGTTGGTGTATACAACTTTCAAGGCTAGCAATTCTTATGATAAGTGGTATATTGACAGTGGTCACTATAGACACATGACTGGTGATGGTTTCAAGTTTGTCTCTCTAAAGAACTTTAATGGTGGGAATGTAATATTTGGTGATAATCAAAAGGCTAAAATTATAGGCATTGGCACTATAAGCAAAGCTAAAGAACTACCTGAAATTAAAGAAGTTCTACTTGTTGAAGGTCTCAAACATAATCTCTTGAGTGTCAGCCAGTTGTGTGACAATGGAAAGAAGGTGTGGTTTGACAAAGAAAAATGCAATGCAGTTGACATTGAATCTGAAGAGGTTTTATTCTCAACTTGTAGATCTTCTGGAAATGTGTACACTGTTACAGAAGAAACTACTCAATGCAATCTAATGACCTTTGATGAAGCTATACTATGGCACAAGAGATTAGGTCATCTTCACTTAAAGAATCTAACCAAAATCCTGAAGCTCAAAGCTGTGAAAGGCCTACCTGATCTAAAATTCAATGAGAATCATCTTTGTAAAGCATGTCAACAAGGTAAAGAAACTAAAGTTTCATTCCCTTCCAAAGAGATTAACGCATCTAGAGCTCTTGATTTGATACACATGGATCTTTATGGTTCTACCAAAACTACAAGCATTGGTGGAAGTAAGTATTTTATGCTACTCATTAATAATTTCAGTAGAATGGTGTGGGTTTACTTTCTGAAAGAGAAATATGATGCTATTACACACTTTATTAAGTTTGTGAATCTTGTTGAGAATGAAAGGGGTTGCACTGTAAAGAGGCTTAGGTTTGATTTTGGTTCTGCGTTTACCATGAGAGAATTTTAAAGTTATTGTGATGTAAAGGGTATCAAGAAAGAATTCTCAGCTGTAGCTACTCCTCAACAAAATGGGGTTGTGGAAAGGAAGAATAGGACTGTATAGGAAATGGGAAGAACTATGCTACTTGAAAAAGGTCTTGTAAAGGGATTTTGGGCTGAAGCTATTAATACTACTATGTATATCATCAACAAGGTGCTTCTTAGACCAAATTCAACTAAAACTCCTTATGATTTATGGTATGGAAGGCCTGCAATAGTCCATTACTTCAAGGTGTTGGGCAGTAAATCTTTCATTCTCAATCATGTAGATAACTTGGGAAAATTTGACTCTAAAGCTGATGAAAGAATACTCTTGGGTTACTCGAATGAAAGCAAGGCTTTCAGATGTTACAATCTCAGATCTTCCAAAGTTGTTGAATCAATTCATGTTAAATTTGATAAAAGTCCTCAGTCCAGTATCATTAATGACAAGGGTTCTATACCAGGTTCAACAGAAATAAATCTCTCTTCTTCAGTTCAAGGTCTAAATGAAACCATTCAATCCTCTACAAGGTCTGATAATCAAAAGGAGGTTATTTCAAGCTGAAAACATTATTGGATCACCTCAGGCTGATGTTTAAATAAGAAACAAGAAGAGACTCACTGAATTAGAATCTGTTGATGGTGAAGAATACAGTCATTTTGCAATGTTATCCTTAGTTGAACCAAAATCTTTTTCTAAAGTACAGAAAAGTAAAGATTAGATTGCTACCATAAAAGAAGAACTTGAACAAATTCACAAAAATGACACTTGGACATTGATTCCTAGACCTACATATAAAGAATGTTATTGGTTCCAAATGGATTTACAGAAATAAGCTGGATGAAAAAGGTTCTGTTATAAGAAGCAAAGCTAGATTGGTGTGTAAAGAGTATTCTTAACAAGTTGGTATTGACTATGATGAAACTTTTGCCCCAGTTGCTAGGATGGAATCCATTAGAATGCTCATGTCCTTTGTTTATCATAAACAAGTTCAAGTTTATCAAATGGTTGTCAAGTGTGCCTTTTTGAATGGAGAGCTAATTGAAGAAGTATACTTCGAACAACTTGAAGGCTTTGAAGATTCTAAGTATCCATCTTATATTTTCAAGTTAAATAAAGCCTTGTATGGTCTTAAACAGGCTCCCAAGGCTTGGTATGAAAAGTTGCATCAGTTTTTGGTTAAGCAAGGCTTTCATAGAGGAAAAGTAAATAGTACCCTTTATGTCAAACTTCATCAAGATCAGTTTCTTATTCTTAAAATCTATGTTGATGACATCAGGTTTTGTTGCTCAGATACGTCTTTAGCCTCAGAGTTTGCCAATTTAATGAAAACCAGATTTGAAATGTCACATTTGGGACCTCTCAGATACTTCCTAGGTCTGGAAATCCATCAAACTTCCACAGGGATCTTCATTTCTCAACAGAAATATGCCTCTGAGCTACTTAAAAAGTTTAATATGAATGATTGCAAGCCTGTTTCAACTCCTCTATGTCCTAATACCAAGCTATCTCTTGAGTGTACCGCATAATCAGTCAATCCCTTCTACACTTTATAGGTCTGCCATTGGAAGTTTATTGTATCTCACAACTTCAAGACCTGATATTATGTATTTTGTGGGCCTGGTAGCAAGATTTCAAAGCAATTCAAGAATCTCTCATCTTCAAGCTGCTAAAAGGATTATTAGATATGTCAAGGGTATTATCTCCTATGGTCTACATTATCTTTTTTCACCCACATTGTTTATTACAAAATTTTCAGATGCTGATTGGGGTGAATCCTTACCTGACATAAAAAGTACCTCAGGATGTTGCTATCTTCTTGGTTCTAACTTAGTCTCTTGGTTAAGTAAGAAACAAGTTACTGTCTCTTTGTCTACTTCAGAAGCTGAATATATAGTTGCTTCTTAAGTTGGTTCTTAACTACTTTGGATGCACATTACTCTTGCAAATCTTGGTCTTTAATTCTCAGGTCCTCCTAAGCTCTACTGTGATAACCAAAGTGCCATTGAAATAAGTAAGAATCCTACACTTTACTGGAAGAGCAAATATATTGACATCAGGTATCACTTTCTTAGAGACAAAGTTCAAAGAGGCTCATTGATATCACTTATTTACCCATTAAAGATCAACTGGTAGATATCATGACCAAACCTCTTCTCCCTCAGAGATTTTCAACCCTTAGAGCTTTTCTCAGGGTTGTTTAACCCCCTTTCTAAACTTCTCATTGTTGGTCCTTCTCACCTTTAGTCCTTCAGTGTCAAAAAAGGGGAGAATGGACTGAAATAAAGGTAGTTTTTCAACTATCCCTTTTCTTGATTTAGTGCTATTGTTAATATGCTTACTTCTGTATCACTTTGCTTGACTCTGTTGCACTAAGGTCTTATTTTATGATTGAAGTTTTTGTCATTAAAGGCAAAAGGGGGAGATTGTTGGCCCTAAGGTCCCCTAGGTAATGTTTGCCTCATTAATGTCAAAAACTTGTTTATCAGTAGGTTCAAAGAACTTCTTAATTCTCAAGGTTGCTTGAAATAAATTTTAAGGACAGTGTAGTCATTGTCTCATCAGTGACTAATCCTGCTCAATTATCTTGGTTCTGATGAATCTGCTACGTCAAAGTGTGGTCTTAGTTCATGAAAAGTTGTTACAGGTGGTTTCAGAGGTAGTACTATTATTTCTCATCTGTATTCAATATATATACGTATGCTCAGGTACCTGTATTGCACTGGATTGGCTTGATTGGACCTGCATTGTGAAGAATTTAGCCTCAGGTCTGTCACAGTACTGAAAAGAGTTAAATATGATTTGAGGGCATTATGGTCTTTTCTAACTAGGCTTAAGAATGTGACACATCTTAGTGGTCCTAGAGAGCTGGTATATGCAAGAATATTACATTCTTGGAGGCTAAGTCTGGAGGAAAATGCAAGTTGACAGTAGTATATTGTATGTGTATGATTTTAGGTGTGCAAGGTGACAAAATTGCTAAGTTGGCTTACTCTAATTGGTTCTCTCCTCTGAAAATATCTGAATTATGATCTATCAATCATTGGCTAAAGTTGACAGGTGTATCCCTTGGGTATATGAAGCTTTGTGCATTCAGTATTGCTAGAAATATGCTGTTATAGTGAGTTTAGGGTTTGAAGTCTTTTTGAGAGAAATGAATATTTGAGCTGCAGCCAATATTTTCTCGAGAGTATTGAATGAGCTTGTTTTTTTGAGTGTTTTTAAGATGATTCATGCTATAAAACCTCACTGATTTAAGCCTTGCCACTGTATTAACTGAGGAGATGCTGCTGCTGTTGTTGTTGTTACTGCAAGGGCTGGATTGAGTAGTGAATTGGAGTTCCAAGGTGATGTGGTCTAGTTTGAGGGTTGTCACAGGTATAATTCACCTATTTACACTTGCTTAGTACAAAATATTGTTGAAAACATGCTGAAATCAAATTTGGACAATGAGCTCACCTGTTTTGCTTAATTTACTGGTTTATTCTTGGATTCAAGCACTGATTGATTACGCCTTGCTATATTATGAGATTTTAATCTACTAGCAAGTGTATTTTGTTGAATCTAGATTGTTGAAGTTGATCTTACGATAAAATAGTGGTTTATTGCAATTTTCAGTATTCAACCCTAAGGCCTACACTGTGTTTTTGCTGTAACAAGGGTTGTCTTGGTTCTATATGCTTATCTCATGCTATAATTTAGTGAATAAAAGTTATGAACATGAGTACCACAGTGAATGAAGACTGAGTATGATGTCATTGGATGAATCTTGACAAGAAATTTCTATTTTACCCCTCAAATCCTAAGTCTGCCCTATCTCAATTGTAGGAAGGACTTGTGTTTATCGTTTTACAACTGCTATAATGTATTTTGTGAGCTTCGAGAGCTTGTTTGGTCTAGGCAGGGTTGCCTAGGACAGGAGGAGTGTGTGTGTACAATATATTGACCTAATATGTGAGTAGAGTGTGTGAAAACTAGTGTTTACTTTTGTAACAAAGGTATGTGAAGAGAGTGAGACAGTTGGCCAAGAACCAAGGTTTTCCATAATTAAGAGGGTTTCCTTATAAATTCTATTGTGTTGATTACTGATTCTTGGTTTTGATTGTTGTTGAGTTTCTTTATTGCAAAAGAATTTGACCAATTCACCCCCCTCTTAGTCCCTTCATTAAGGTAATTTCATTCAAAGATTAAATCTTTACTCCTTAAAGCACTCTTTTAGACGTCAAAGGGATCTTAAATAAGTTTAACTCAAAACCCTCATTTTCTTTCAAAGATTCAATATTTTTACATTAAAAAGCTCTAATAACATAATAGGTACCTTGATTGAGATAATATCATTCAAAGATTTAATCTTTACTCACTAAAACACTCTTCGTGATGTGAAAGGGATCTCGAATAAGTTTAACTCAAAACTCTCATTTTCTTTCAAAGATTTAATCTTTATACATTAAAATGATGTAGTGACATAATAGATACAATTATTGAGGTATTTTCATTAAAGGATTCAATCTTTACTCATTAAAATACTCTTCGGGACGTTAGAGGGAACTCGAATATGTTTAATTTAAAACTCTTGTTTTTTGTCATAGATTCAATATTTATACACTAAAATGGCCTAGTGATATAATAGGTACCTTTATTGAGGTATTTTCATTCAAAGATTCAATATTTAGACATTAGAACAATTTTCACGATTTTATAGGTAACTCGAGTAAGTTATACTCAAAACTCTCATTTACTTTCAAAGATTAAATTTTTTACATTAAAAAGGTCTAGTGACATAATAGATACCTTGATTGAGGTATTTTCATTCATAGATTCAATCCTTTCTCATTAAAACAGTCTTTAGGATGTCAAAGGGAAATCGAATAACTTTCACTCAAAACTTTCATTTTCTTTCAAAGATTCATTCTAAACATTAAAAAGGTTTAGTGACATAATAGGTACTTCTATTGAGATATTTTCATTCAAAGATTCAATCTTTAGTCATTAAAACACTCTTCGAGACATCATTGGTAACTCAAATAATTTAAACTCAAAGCTCTCATTTTCTTTCAAAGATTCAATATTTTTACATTAAAAAGGTCTAGTAACATAATAGGTACCCTTATTGAGGTAATTTCATTCAAAGATTCAATCTTTACTCATTAAAACACACATCGTGATGTCAATGGGATCTTGAAAAAGTTACACTCGAAACTCTCATTTTCTTTCAAAGATTCAATTTTTTTACATTAAAAAGTCTAGTGACAAAATAGGTACCTTGATTGAAGTAATTTCATTCAAATATTTTATCTTTACTCACTAAAACACTCTTTGTAACGTTAAAGGGATCTCGAATAAATGTCACTCGAAACACTCATTTTCTTTCAAAGATTTAATCTTTTTACCTTAAAATAGTCTAGTGACATAATAGGCACCTTGATTGAGGTATTTTCATTCAAGGATTCAATCTTTACTTATTAAAACACTCTTCGGGACATCAA
>JAOTQH010242176.1:0-12614 GCA_025631255.1 Cornus kousa
GTGTTCATATCGTGTCGTCAAATTTGATCTTAATGCACAATTTCAATAAATAAAAAAAAGAAAAAGAAAGTAGAATAAGATAGAATAATAATAAAAACAATATGGTGTGTTTGTAACTTTGAAGATATTATGGATAAATATAAGAGAAAAAATATTCATTGAAAAAAAAATGGAGAAAAAACAAGTAGAAAGTTTCGCTTATTAAATATTAGCCCCGTTTGGGATTGCGCGTTTTCAGCCTACAACAAAAGCGTGTTGAATTAAAAAAAGAATGTTTAGTGGTGTTTGGTGAAGGAAAAAACAGATGTTTAAATATATATATATATATATATATATGCGCATTTTGATTAACTTAAGGGATTAGAGTTTCTGAAATTACGTTATGGGTAGAGAAGGTTAGTATACGTCTACTCCCCCTATAATTGTTCTAATTACACATTAATCTAGGTAAAACAGTTTAACTAATGGATATAACCCATTAACACACCGTATCTTGTGGGTCTGCACATGTCCTACAAATATATACTATATATATAGATATAAAAAGTTTTGAACATTGGATTATTTCATTTTAAGTTTTTCTATTACTTGTTAAAAATAAAAAATCACAAAATATTCACAGGCTAATGGGAGTCAAATACTACAACACATATATGGTTAAATTTTATTATTAAATATCTTATGTAAAACATTATTTGGTTAAAATTTATTATTAAATATTATATGTGTAAATATGCTATTTTATTACTAAAAAAAATCAAATATCAACCAAAAATTAATATTTTAATTATTTATATTTGAGTAATGCACATGTTTATTACTATTGTTTGAATACTATAGTAAAATTAGTAATCAAAGTATTTTAAACAAATTGTTACCAAATAAATTTAAAAATACTTTAAATATAATAAAATACATTATTTAATGTATCATCAAACACCTAATATATTTTTTAATGACATCACCGGCTCTAAAAAACATAGCCAAAACACAAATTACACTGTACATACAATAATTTTTTCAGTAACTAACAAGGAGGTGATACTAATTTAACTAATAAATATACTTTATCACTTTTGAAATGAATGATATTGTTACCTACTAACTCAATTATTGATTATGTGCGTTGTGTAGCATTTATCTAATAAAAATGACGAATATCACTTCTCTAAATAGCAGCATAACAAAATCACTTTTCAAAAGGGTAGATTGTCAGTGTATTTTTAATAGTATTTTATTTTTATTTATAAAAAAAATAAGTGTGGAATGTGAATAGAAAAATGATATAGCCAACTTGTATATTTCAATCCATATAGACATGTTTCTTTAATACATATATTCCAGGGTTAATTAGAGCGACACTCCCTGAAATTTGTCATATTGACAGTCATATACAACTTAGTCCTTTTTTGGACAAAGACACTCCCTAAAGTTGCAAACTTGAACAATGATACCCAAACACGATGAAAGTTCATATTTATCCTTTGATCACATAAAATGACCAAATTACCCTCATCCAAAAAATTCTTTCTTTTTCCAATTTTTCGATCTTCCCATTCATTCCGCCCAATATACACAATCATTACTCACCCAGCACCACCATCGCAACCTCCACAACCACCATCTTATTCCTCGTTCCACCACCATCACACAAACCCAACAACCTCAAAATTACACACATATATCGATGGCCGAGCCATCCAAACCCATATAAATCACACAAACCCAACACACATAGATCACACCATAAATAAATAAAAAAAGACACACAGATCGCCTCAAAAGGGGATCTCGCGGCGAGCAAGGAGAAGCCCTCATCGACCAAGCCCTTACCAGCCGCCGCGAGTCTTCCACGACTGAGCCATCCACAGTCAATCCAACTCCTAACTCGCCTCACCCATCTTCGCCTCTCAGTCACTGCTCTCTGCATCGACAACACCACTGGCGTCTGCCACCTCACCCTTGATCGATACCCAACACACCAACCCTGCTCAAAGATCCAAGATCCTCCTCAACCTTCTTCGATCTCTGCCGTCCATTGCTACTGTCGCCGATCTCACTCATTGTTCCATTGATATTATCTACCGAGTTGAGCAAACAACAAATATAACTTCTCTGCCAATTGCAGGTCCCTCTCTGCCGCCGCTGATCTCTCTCTCACTGCAATTTTTATCTGCCGCCAGCAATTAAGCAAAGTTTTCTGGTGACCCATCTCAGTTCTTCTGTAGTTCCTGATCTGACAACTCCAATTGAAACATCATCATTAACAAGAAGGATCACCAGATCACAAGCCTCTGTGTGTGAGAAAGAGAGAAAAATTGGTTTTGATACAGATTGGGGGTTTGAGGGTGTGGAAGAATACGAGGGCGATTGAGCAGTGTGTGTGTGTGTGTGTGTGTGTGAGAGAGAGAGAGGAGAGAGATGAGATGAGATAAGATGATAGTTTGGTCATTTTAGGTGAGGATTAAAATATTCTTTAGGCATATTAGACATTTCATGTAACTTAAGACTGTGTTTGGCTCTGTTTTTTTAAAATGGGGTGTCATTGTTCAAGTTTGCAACCATAGGGAGTGTCTTTATTCAAAAAAGGACTAAGTTGTATATGGCTGCCAATATGGCAAACTTCAGGGAATGTCGTTGTAATTAACCATATAATATAAATCACATGGAGCGTGAAAGCGGTAGAATTAAATCATAAATATTGAGAATTTGAGCGAGACCGTGCTCGAAACATGAAGAGACCGTGCTCGAAACATGAAAACGAAAACACGCTCAACACGTTAAATTGAACAACTGTTAAAAATAATTGTGTAACTTAACATATATTTATATATGTATATATATCGTGAGATTTGAGAGGTGTAGTAGTGTACACTTCATTTTCTAATTTGTGAATGTAGAACACTAATACAAGTTGGCTTTCCTTGGAAGCACTTGAGTGAGAATGCATTGACTTCAAACTTTGACTTTAGTGTGGTTCTTCAGTGAATGTAACGTTGATAGAGTGTTCAAAAGTGGAATGGACTTAAAAAAGCTAGTACTCTATTTTGGGTAGGTAATTTTTGAAAGAAAAAAAAAAAGTATTGATTTTTTAAATATATTGGGAAGCAAACGTGGTTCGACTTGAAACCTTGTGAAAGAGTGAAAGCAAACATCGGGAAAAAAAAAAAAAAAAAAGGTCCTAAATTCCTAATCTGAACGAGTCTCGGTGGAGAGGTCTCTTGTTGGCTCTCCATTCCATGGCGACCTCAAGACTCCTCACACTCTTCATCTTTCTTGCCCTAATTTTCACGAAGATCGGAGCAGATTCTTCAATCGCCGGAGAAGAAGTCGGATCGGATGGCTATGATTCGTCGTCGTCTCTTAAAATCGAGTTGGATCAACTCAAGTCTAAGATCCATTCCCTTGGTTGTTCTCTCCTCCTATTACTACTCTTTTGATGCTGCAACTATATCTGTATATATATTACATATATAATTCCTTCACACACACACACACACATAGAAGTAAAAGTATATATATGTGAATTTGACTTTGTTAATCCTATTCAAATAATTCAAATTTGAGAGCCTTTTATTAATCATCTATAGTAATTCTTAGGCTAAAATCGACTAGGTTTCTGTTTAACACGAAATTTGAGAATCATGTTTTGGTTTAGAGACTAATGTTTCATTTATAACCGTGTAACATTGTATTTGCCAAGTTTTTTTCTTTCTATAATTTACCTATTGGAAACCAAATTAAAATGTAGAAATAATTTGACTACGTAATACAATGTCTGAGAATGTGAAACAAAACCCACCTACAAAGAAAGAAACAAAAAGGGCAACATTATAAACGTTAAATGAACTATGCGGAGAGTTTTTCTTGCTTTTTAGTTCATGGTATGCTCATTGTGATTTGTTCAGTTCATGTTTTTGATTTGATAGTGATGTTAATTTTTCTTATTTTTGCTTGTTTGGTTATTGTGTTGTTGTGTTCCTCTGTCTCCATTTGCTACTGAAGAATCATGGGTTGATGAAAAAACCCAAGAACTGAAAAGCAAAGACGAGACAATAGCAGAGAAGGAAAAGATCATCAGGGAGAAGTCAAATAGCATTGCATCGTTGCAGAAGGAGATATCATCCTTCCAGGTGAGATTTTAGAATTTCTCAATAGTCCTGCTGTTTGTAATATTGCTTGTTCAATTTTGAGTGGAACAATAATAACTTTTTTGCTCATTCTCCAAGTGTTATTAAAAATCTGTGATTGGAATTTTCTTTAGGAAAAAGGGAAGCTAGATGTTGACAGTCGGGTGGAAAAGGCTTATGCTCGGGCTGCCGAACTAGAGAAGCAGGTCAAGTCATGAGCAAACCACGCAATTTAATTAAAGGCAACTATTGTTGGTTATGAGCTATAAATTCTATCTCCCATGCAGGTTGACATACTTAAAAAGGAAATAGAAACAAAAGATAAGGAAAAAGACGCCCTAGAAGTGAAGAGAAATGAATCCAAGGAGAAAGGGCACAAATTGAATTTGAAACTCGAGAATGTAAGTTCTTTGTTTATATCACTGTGACTATAATTTTAGTCATCATTTATTTTATAATCAATAATGTTTTGGCATTGCAAAATATAAAATTGTATCATACTTAATATTGTTAGAGATATTCATCTCATTTGCAGTTGTTAAGGAGTTATGAGCTATTAAATATTTATTGTCGTCCTATATGATGCATCTAAGTAATTATCCAACATGATTAAGGAAGACCGCTATACGTACCGGTTAGGAAGAGTGACATAATCCACATTAAGGGTAATGATGAGAGATGGGAATACTGAAATTAACACAGGTAGAATTAGTGAGCAAAAACATGATAACACGTGGTTTAATCGAGGCTATGACCTTAGGTAGAGGAGAAAAGGCTTTGCAAAGTTGACTAAGCTATATATTCATATAGCCTATTTAGTCATTTTCTTACTTATCAAAGAAAACATATTTAATCATTTTGATAAGCCATATGGGTCTATATCAAATTTCAAACATTGCGAGCAAATGCAATGGTGGAAATGTTGATTCATAACCTCCATATTTTCATAAGAGTGCTCATGAGCCTTTTCTATGCCCTAAGAATAAAGATGGAAATAAGTAGAAAACTCCTTATGACCACAAGAAGGGGAGCCTGTTCTATGCCTGGAACAAGATGAGCGTGGGAAAACAAACATCTCGCAAAATAGCAATATTAATGATCTTATAACTTTGTTAATAAATGTGGAGTCTAGTAAATTGCTTTTGAGATCAAGTGATCAACAATAAATGATGACTTGTTCTATCTCTCTCTCTCCATGTTGGGACAAGCCCACAACTTACTGCCAAAAAATGTACCTCCACCACGTGAACGCACACATATATGCAAGATATCTGCCATGTGAGGAGATATTCTCCAGTAGAGAGTTCTTTGTATCTACAATGTGAATCTTTTGTAATACTATTTCAGCTTTGTAATATACCATCTGTAGCAATAAACTTGTAATCACATCTTTGTTCCCTTTTGGATGTACTCTATATCTGTTTTAACATTATTTTTAGTTTTTTAAGTGCTGTAATATCAGTTTGTCAGGGCAGTTTTTTACATAGGTCTTTTAGTTTAATAGTGTATTAGTGTTATTGATGGCAATATTAGTTAGTTGATTAGTAGCTTTATTAGTGTTGTTGTAGTGGTATCATGGTCAGTAAAACTACTAATTAGCTGATTTATACTTATCAAACTAATTACAATACTTAAAAGAAATCTAATACTAATGCTAAAATAAATATAAAGTATAACCAAAAGAGAGCAAAGCTATGATTCTGGATTACTAACAAGTTGTTGGACATTGTATTATACAAAGCTGAAATTGTATTACAAAGGATTTGCACCGTCGATGCAAAGAACTCTCTAGTCTCAACCTTAGTTTTCTCACTATAGTACAAGATTTTCTTAAGGAGTCCTTTCACAATATTTCATGTACAAAAACTTCCCATTTAGGCCAGTGTCCTTTACGTGTCATGTATCTTTTAGGAGGTGTCTTTGTGCTTTTGTGTTGGAGGTATCTCTTCACATGGCTGATATATTTCTTAGATGTATGTGTGTTTTCACATGAAGGATGCTTGTCTTCACATGGTTGCTATTGTTTTTGGTTTACTTTTAATGCATTAACACATTATTCATGAACATAAGGATTTTCATTGCAATTTTTGCATCTATTTTGGGAGAAGAGAAAGTTGAATATACTAAAATGGTGGAGTACAAGAGGAAAACTCTCTCTCTTGCCATAGAATTTCGAATTTTAGTAAGATTGTGTACGCTTATTGTCGCAGTTGGGTTGTTTTAGATTTTCCTTTTATATGTACTGGAATGAGTTTATGCAACCAGTTCTTCTGTTTGTCATGAGACTTGAGTTTCAGTAAAATTTGATCAAGTGAAGTCATCTTTTGAAGGTGATAAATGATATTATTTAGTGTGCTTATTTTATTTTCCTGTTATGTTTCTTTTTGCAGCTACAAAAGATCATTGATGGACAAACGGCCAAAATTCAAAAGACTGAACGTGCTCTTGCAGTTGCTGAGGTACACTAGTTAGTGTTGCTAATACTTGTATGATATTATATGCCCAGGTGATGGTGATTACATATATTTTCTTTCCAAATGAAATTCTTTTCAGGAAGAAATGCTGAAGGCAAAGATCGAGGCCACATCAAAAACTAAGGATCTAGTAGAGGTAAGAAACATAATTGGTTTGCTCTATGATTCAGTTCATCTCTTTGTGTGCTTATTTTCTTTGTTGGCCTCTTATGAGTCTAACAAGTAGTTCTGGTTCAAGTGCTTGAATCAACCTTTGCCCATTTGGAAGTGGAACGATTTTGTTTGCTCCTAGTGGTTATTACTGCAGAATTACCAACTACATAGGTGATGAGCGGTGCAAAGCTTGAAAAAAAAGGCACTGCCTTAACTTCTATTGACTTATATTGTACAGTAAATGGTTTAGTTAACTGGATTGTGCTTTGTGTACTGTTATTGCAATTTGCATTAGAGACACGGTGCATCATGTTTGATGTATTCACAAATTTCAGACAACTTTTTTTTTGTTGTATTACTTGACATAATATGTGATCCATTATTAGGTTCATGGTGCATGGCTTCCACCTTGGCTTGCGGTTCATTCAGGTCGTTGTCAGGTAAACTTTTGGTATATATGGTGTAATTCACCATGAGCACTTTTTTTGAGTTTTGCTTATTTTGCTTCTTCTTTTTCTGTATTTTTGACTATTTTTCTAACTTGTAGTCATTTGTTGAGACACATTGGAAGGAGTATGGAAAACCTACTGTGGATGCATTGATGCAAAAGGTACTGTTTCTCTGGGTTTCCAGGTCAATAATTAGTTTATCTTCCACAGTAGCTGCTGATTATGTTGTCTAGTAACATGTGTTATCAGTTAATATCGCCAATCAATTCCTCTGGGATTCATTAAACAACTAACATTGTTTTTTTAACTTACAGGCCCTGGAGAAGAAAGCTCAAGCTGGAAAGTGGGCTGCACCCCACATGGAAACAATTAAAACTGTAAGCCATCTTTACATATTTATCGATTTTGTGCTAATGATCCTTTTCGATTATATGGTAGTTTCACATGCCTTTTAACTCTGCTTCACCGGTAAGGCTATCCAATTTTAAAATCAGAAATTAACGGATTGGATGGTTGCTGGAGCTGCAACTCGGTGGGTTTGGCTGGGTTGAAGTTCATGTTGCTCAACCCAGGATTTGAGTGTGCTGCCTGAATACCTTGGATTGGGATTTGCCCAGTGCAAGTTGGGTGAACCGCATTAGTCAGTTCAATTGGTTAGGGTGGAATTATCACCATTCTTTTGAATGGCTCTACATACTTTAGAACGCAATTACCAAATAAAGTAATGATATAAGTCACTTTGAAACAAATTTCAATATTAGAGCCAAAAAAGTAATGGGGAAACTCGAATGACATCATGCAAGTTGATGAATAAATTGCAACTAAGACTGGAACTGGTATATATTGCGGCCTCTTATCATAATTATAATGTCCAATAGTAGAATGCATTTGCTTTATGTATATCAACATAAGTATGCTAGAGATATTATATATACATATAACACCATTGCCACACATTAGAATGGACACAGGTTGATTGGATTGCCATGGCCTCAATCCTATTCCTACTGGTTGTTGGCATTTTTCAGCTCAAGCCGAAGTCTATGCATAGAAACCTTGGCCCCAGCTTTAAAAAAAAAAAAAATGATTAAGCTTGACTACTTTTTACTTATCAAAAAAAAAAAAAAAACCTTGGCCCCAGCTTGTTCTTGGGCTGGGTTGGTTGGGCTCAAGTTGCCTTAGTTGCAGCCTCTGCTGGTTATGAGAATTTACTTAATCCTAGAGAATTTACTTATTCCAAATATTTTCGTATTTATTTTGTTTCGCCATGTGAAGCAATTGATCCCAGCTGTAAAGGAGCAGTGGTTGGTGATGACAACATATGTTGAACCACATGTGAAATCACTAACCACAAAAACAGTAGAGGTTTACGAGGCATCCAGAAGTACTATAACACCACATATTATCAAAACACAAGAAGTTGTCGACCCTTACTTTCAGGTACACTTTATTATACCTGTTCTTCTTTTTTTACCTGTTCTATGACATGCATACTCAGTGAGTTAATTTGGTGGCAGGAAGTTAAGAAGTTCAGCCAGCCGTATATTGATCAGGTTGCCACTGTGGCGAAACCTCATGTTGATAAAGCACATGATGCTTTGAAGCCCTATAAAACGAAGGTAGTTCATGCTTGTAGGAAGTTTCTTGAATCTGCAAGTATGTACCATCATCAGGTATGTATTTGCTATTCTGTTCTCTTACTCCAGTGATTGATGTATATTTTTAGCTTTTCCATAAGTTTATTTTTTCTATCCATGGTCTCCTCTAGGTGCTGGTAGTCTTCTTTGTGGGGCTTGGTGAGAGATGGGACACAAACTTTATTTCGTCTTAAAAAGAGACCCATTACTCATTGACAGTCTTATTGTGTAAAATAAATAAATGAATAAAGAGCTTCATAAACTTCTAAGCATCTGGATATCGACGAATTCTACCAATTTTTGGAATAATCTTGCTTAGCAAGATCTTTAATTTTTTTCTATTTAGTGGAATAAATTATATTCCTTTGATAAGTATATTCTTTTACTAGTGCCAAAAAGGGGGCATAACCTATGTTCACACGAGGAGTAGAAATTTATAGTAAAAAATCAAAAGAAAATGCTCATATTCCAAAAAGTCAACTGAAGGACCTGTGGAGTTCATCTTAACCCCTTCCAAACTCCTATTGCATTTCCTTCAGATGTACCACATAGGATGTGGAAGGGCCCAAAGCTTCAGAGCAACGTTATAATGAAAAAGGAGAAGATTAGCTGTTACCTCATCTCCCTTGCACTCGTGGAACCAGGTTTACATTTGATATCCTCTATGCTTCAGATTAGTCTATCATGAGGATTGGCTCCACAGCTGCTGATCATGCATTAAACACCATCATCAAGGTACTATTTGAATGCGCAACGCTCCATGGCGATTCATCTCTACCGTGCATTGAGTGAACAATATTCATATCTGACATTAAGTACCCTATTATTGGTTGCTTTCCATGTGACCAAATTTCCCCTCCCTCCTTTATGTGAACCTCTTGAAGCAACTATAGTAGCTTGCCCATTGAGTCCAACTATCAATTCTGGAAAGCTCAGGGGCCCATACCACTCCGTTCGAGGATGAAGCAAAGTTAGCTTTTCCAGTGCCTTCACTCATAGGAGATAGCTTAGGCCATCTAAACTATCATTTAAGGTTTTCTAGAGGCTTTGAAGTACTTCTCTTACTTTTTTACCCTGTACCCTTAATGCCCCCTCCTATCCGGAATATTGTTTATACGACTCTAGATGAGGGCTTCCCTTGAGATTTGGTTCTCTTATGGGGTTTCACTCCATCTCTGATACTCCTTTGGGGGTTGTTTGGGTGCAAGAAACGGTTACGTGAGATTAGAATCCTTGTAGTGGCCTCTGAATCAACAATTAGCATTATATCCCCTAGGTGAAGAATGCAGCCAAACGAATCTTGCCTTACCTAAGAACCTAATATTCCCCTGTAGCTAGCAGTTTCTTTTCATTTTCTTCTTAGCATTGTTTTTTGTTTTTCAGTTTTCTGAAAACAGAAAACTTTTCAAGTGGACCAGGCACATTTATTTAGGGCCTGCTTGGATCACTTTTCATTTTTTAGTTTCCGGGAACAGTGTTCAGAAATCAGAATAGAAAACAGTTTTCAGTTTTTAGTTTCTTGGAATGTCTGGTGTTTCTTGTTAGAGATGGACTTAGCAGTCAATGTTTTTATCTGGATGATACATACTATCGTACTGTCTTGGTTATAACATATCTGCGTACCCTCTTATGTCCTATTAAGGTTCAAGGCACTGTGCAAGAAACATTGAAAAAGCATGAGATGACAAGACCTCTTGCTACTAAAGAGTTAGTCTGGTTTGCGGTACGTATTTGTTGTTGTATTCTAATGCCTAATCTGTCCATTGCTTCCCCAAAATTTATTATTATTATTTTTTATTTGCTAATTTTTTTTTTGATAAGTATTTTTTATTTGCTATTTGCTTGGCATTTTATGTGCTTATCTGATTTATAATCATATGCTTTAGGCTTCTGCTTTACTGGCTCTACCGATCATGATTCTGTTTAGAATTTGTTCATTCATTTTCTGGTCAGTTTTTTATCTGCAATTTTTATTTTTATTTTTTATATATTTGAAGTTATTGCTTGGATTTTGCACTTTCCTTTCTCATAAAATATTTCACTAAGAAACTATAAGATCCTTTTTCTCTTCTACGTAACAATTGCAGCAAGAAGGCCAAGAAACCTACTCGAAATGGCAACTCAAACCATGCACGTCGAAAGGCTAAACGGGGACATTCTGAGAGATAGTGCAGTTTGATTCTCTTTCTTTTGGCACATTTGAGGTATGCTTACCAGTTTTTTAATTGAATGAATTTCAAGTTTTTTGAGAACTTCATAAAGCCGGAGAGTCAAACTTGAATGAATATTGAGCATATGTACTTTCTGCTTTAGGTTATGTGCAGTTAATCAGCTAATGTTGTTGGAATAGGCAAAAATTATTCTAGCTTTTTTTCTTTTTGACTACTTTTTAAGGAATCCTCTTTTGATCAAGTGGATGCTGAACTTTCTGCCTTGGGTTAGTAGTTATTGTTCGAAACTGTATAAGCGATAGTAAAGAAAGCGGGAAAAAGGCACAAGCCTAATTATAGAAAGTAGGGTACTGGCTTCGCTTCGGCTGGGAGACTTGCTCTATTACAGTAAAACCAAATAACTTCATGAACTGTCGTGTTTGATAATAATGATCTTATTGATATTCATATCCAATAGCCCTTATGAGAGGTTTTACGGTGCAAAAAGGATTAGTGAGTAAGGATAGCGGTACTCATAGCACCACCAGTCTCTCTCTCTCTCTCTATGTAATATTATATCACTACTGATCTCTTGCTCCTTAGCAAGTAGGAAGCTATGTGCACAACTAATATTGTGTCTCTTGGATGACATCCAATGGATGTAATCTAAACCATAATTTCTAGCACTTTTGGTTTCTTAAAACCAGGAATGCCATTTTCAGGAAATATTCAAAAAATGTGGTTCTTTGTAAATCACCCCAGGAGAGAACTTGCCAAGAGAACACGTTCTGCAGGCCAATCATTGGATATTCAATAAGCTATAATGTTTTTTTTTTTTTTTAGAATGAAATTTAGTTGACTTATTTATACACAATTTTTCATCAGTCGCAGTAACTAGATAAAGAACTTTTGATATTATGCATATATAAGGAGTTTTCCAATTTTAGAATTAGTTCTGAAGCCAATGACAATGATAGGATAAATTTATTCTATTTAAGATATATTCAGTTATAATTACAAATCAGTTTGTTATAGATTAGGGTCCTGAATCATGTGACATTTATAACTACATTTTGGAACATTGAGATGCTATTTTCAGATTGTCAATGAAGACCTCCAGGTCCTTTTTTTTTAGTTAAAATTGAGATACTACAGCTACACATCCCAATATATATATATATATATATGTATATATAACTAAATGACCATATTATAAAAATAAATAAGAAAAAGAAATATAATCTTTCCGATAAGTATGATAATTTTTTCCACATTCTTAAAATATTATAATCTTTCACACTTTTTTAAAAAATACAAGATATTCTTTCATACTTTTGTCTTTAT
Organism: Cornus kousa; assembly: GCA_025631255.1. Classification (NCBI taxonomy): domain Eukaryota; kingdom Viridiplantae; phylum Streptophyta; class Magnoliopsida; order Cornales; family Cornaceae; genus Cornus; species Cornus kousa. The sequence continues at coordinate 12,338 of JAOTQH010242176.1, forward strand.
GACAAATAAATGCGTGATTAATTTCCATCACCTTTTCAATCATCAATATTTCTCTTTTGGCAAATCTTTAATATTTAAAAAATTCACAAAATTCAAACAAATACTACAATGTAAAGACAGGTAATCTAATATATATTTTTTATCATATAAATTTACTATTATTATGCCATGAACATTTTGAAAACTCGACCCGTTTTTAGAATACAAAAAATATTCTGAAATATTTAGTAGTGTTTAATTTTTACATATATTATTTTGATAGCAATAATATATCTGT
>JAOTQH010242197.1:0-30208 GCA_025631255.1 Cornus kousa
CCCCCCCCCCCCCCCCCCCCCCCCCCCCCCCCCCCCCCCCCCCCCCCCCCCCCCCCCCCCCCCCCCCCCCCCCCTGTAGTTAAACATTTATTACTACAATCAACAGTAGTTTTTTTATTGACGTGGCCAATTGTAGGCCACACAAACCAACCGGCTAGAACATGTTCACTGTTCCACTGGAGACGAATTTTGTCCGGATTAATGGTAGCTTTGTGTTGATGGAGCTTTAGTTGGTGAAGGTCTGGTGGCTTTTGGACCATATGTGGACAGTCTTGAAGGCTTAGGGTTTTTGTATCCAACCGTACGAGGATTGAACCCTTCTTTAGTTGAGGCATTCGTGTTGAGAAGAGTTTGGATTCAGCACTTTGAATGGGGTTATCATATTAGAACCTCTGGTGGCACCTCCGATTCAAATGGAAAGGCCTTGGATTTGTAATAAGAGCACGTAAATAAACAGTATCACCCAACAATTTAAACTTTTAAATCGAATGACAAACATTTAACCTGTTACAAGTGGCAGCATAGAAGTGTTTTTTTTTTTTTTTCCTAGTTGGTATTCACATACACATATGCCTCTACTGAGGTTCAAACCTTTGACCTTCCTTTGGAAATTAGAGATCGGTACCGCTAGGCAGCATAGAAGTCACAAACTCTGTGGAGGAGGAAGCATTGTGCCAGTGTTTTGCCATGACACAATAAATTCAGCAGTTGCTGCTGCTGGGCCTCCTTTGGGATTGAGGTAGGACTCGTGGTTTGCTTAGATTAGAGCCTTGAGCTGACTGCTTATATGGGTTCACCTCTTGGGCACATCTGCACCCACGACTATGCCAACAATGAAAAAGCCCCAGTTACAACAGACATAAGTGGACTATGAGAACATGAGCTTTGGCCCAAACCAGTTGTCAACCAAACTATCCCTGCTTTTAAATTTCAACAAGTTCCTCGTAACATATGAATGGCCAAAAAGAAATTGTTGCAAGATGCCATGGACAAGCTTGAACACCAGCATTTGCCACTTCAGGCTCAAGACAATTTGTTTACTACTGAATTTGATAAATTTTGGGCTACGAATGTCTGATGTGAGATATTACACATTATTTTGCTCTTCAGCTCACGTTAGAGAGCCCATGAGCTCTGCATTTTAATCAATAAATCATTTTAATCAATAAATTAAAAAAATAGAGATTTAGGAATCCAACAGTTATCATGACGTGGATTCCATCACATAAGTCATGATCATAGGATCCTCCACATCACTTACATTCGATCACGATCATATAATAAGATCCACCACATCACTCACATAAATATTCAATTGAATATGATCCTTAAATCATTATTCATCTCAAAATAATCTATTAAATTTGTTAAAAGATGTATATAATGATTCATAAACATTACTCTCATATATATAGTACCTGTATATATATTGTACCTCTTCTTGGTTCGTTTCTAGAGTCTAATGAGGACACCAATAAACTATTGAAGATCAATTTCGGTTGGCTTTTAGACCAAGAAGTTGGTTAGAATGTTGCAGATCAACCCGGGTAAGCTTTTGACCAAGAAGGTTAGATTTGGTATACAACAATCAACCTAAGAAACAAGAGCTTATCCCAGTCAAAAACCAATTTGAGGAGGTTAAACCTTGTTTGCACCTTTAACCTAAGGGAATGATTTCAGTGCCAATTGTGAATTGTTTGATCAAACAATTCACTAAACCTGAATATCCCTGCACTCAACCAAAATTCACATGCCCTGAATAACAGACATCACTTGGCCTCAAGACGATGGCTTTCCTTTTACATTCAAACCCTAAAATTCAAATCACAAGACAGCATTTTTTTTCAAAACACCAATGAATTCACCTTTCAAAGTGATAGAAATTGATATATATTGGTTGGATAAAACTGTTGACCAACCAACAATTAGTATCAGTGTCAAACCCACAATTTCCATCACCATATAAATTTTGAAACAACTTCATGCCATTACACAAACAAACCACTCAATTATTGCAAGCACCAAAGAGATTTTAATACTATATTGAACTAAAAATTTTACAGAACCAGAATAAGGTCTGGTAATGCAACTACTACTGCCAAATCCTAACGACTGTAAGAATTAATATCCAAGCTTACATACAAAAGCTAAAAGAAGGGCAGAAATAGTCTTTATTAAAAACAGATTCATCTTTTCCAGTAACCAAACAATGTGATCATCATTGTTTAAGCGCGTTCGCCACGAATTCGCCTAGCCAGTTGAATATCCTTGGGCATGATGGTGACCCTCTTGGCATGAATGGCACACAAGTTGGTGTCCTCAAAGAGACCCACAAGATAGGCCTCGGCTGCCTCCTGAAGCGCAAGAACCGCATGACTCTGGAACCTCAAATCAGTCTGTTTGTTCAAAACAAATCAAGACCCACATGTCAGATTTAGAACTAAAAAAAAAAAAACAGTTAATGAGATTGATATATTGATTCTATGAACCTTGAAATCTTGGGCGATTTCACGGACAAGTCGTTGGAAAGGTAGCTTGCGGATGAGAAGTTCTGTGCTCTTCTGGTATTTTCGGATTTCACTGTTCAAAAAAAAAAAACACACACACAGAGAATGAGACCATCATATGCGCAATTGATAAGCAATGTGGAGGAATCGGATTATTGAGAAATCTATATTACCGAAGCGCAACAGTTCCAGGACGGTAGCGATGGGGCTTCTTGACTCCACCGGTGGTTGGGGCTGACTTTCTCGCCGCCTTTACAAGAATAGAAAGAAAAAATTAAACCTTCTCCAATGAATTACCAAAACCCTAGGATTCTGTTTGCCAAACGAGAAAACCAAAAAGCAAGAAGAGATCGATTTAGAAATCAAAAACCCTAGAAAAGAAAGGCGTACCTTTGTTGCGAGCTGCTTCCGGGGAGCCTTTCCACCGGTTGATTTGCGAGCGGTTTGCTTCGTACGAGCCATTTAGCCTCAAATTCGCAGAAACCAGGTGAGAAAATCTAGATTTGAAAATCAGAGAACACAATCAGATACAAAATACAAACCACCAAAAGAACAAATCAAAAGAATAAAGGAATAAGATCAGGGGTTAGGGTTAAAGATTACCTAGAGAGAACAAAAAGAGAAACGAAATCGCTAAGAGAGATTAGGGCTTTTGCTTCTCAGAAAACTGATTATCTGATGAGACGTACGAAAATTGTCGTGAGCGACCTCCGGGTATATATAGAGCGACGGGGAGGTGGACTTGAAAAGTCTTGACGTCTATTTTAGGGAAAAACTAAATCCGTGTGCTTTGCTCTGATTGGCTAGTTAGTGGCGAAGGGAAACTCTTATTGGACAATTTGGTTTCACGCGGATCCTGAACTTTGTGTTTCTTTTGTGTCTACAAATTGACCGAGTTCTGACTAGCACTGACTCATCTTGAATCGGTATTGCTGAGTCATGAGTTAGTAGCGTTAGACACTACCCTAAATATGCACACCTTGAAAGAGAGAGTCCTTACCAAAAACACCATCAGAATTTTGGTATGTGAGACTATGAAAATATAATAATAATAAATTATTATATCCTCCTTGTGAATGACAAGTACAACCCAGTAGCCTGCTCCAGGCATAACGACATTAGTAAGTTCTTGATATTTTATTTTTAAATTGCAATTCTGATTTAAATAAGTGTATGTACTTAGAAGTCAATACACCTGCTCTAAAAAAAAAAAAACAAATAAAGTAGTAGCTTAATTAATTAAATGTCCAGCTCTCCTAATAGTTTTGTTAATTCCACCTTTTATTAATTTGCCAATATTAAAAAAAAAAAATTAAAGAGAAAAAAAAAAAAAGCATGTATATTATTATTATGATATATGTCATCTAGTTAATATAATATTTAGGGTCACAAGCGAAAAACATTCTTATGGTATGCATATAGAGTGTATAGTTCTCTATACATTTTAAAAAGTTCTTAATATTTAATTTTTTAGCAAATAAGAACCTAAATGCTAAAAAAACTAATGTGTCCCTCTATAACTGAATAAATAAATAGAAAACTAATTAAATGTGAAATGACAAAAATGTCTCATTGTAGTATAATATAGGTTTGCAGACAAAATATATCATTATAGTATGCATATAGAGTATATAACCCCACATACGTTCTAAAAGCTCCTTAATATTCAAATTTTGTGCAACCCCATATATGATATAAAAGCTCCTTAATATTCAAATTTTTTGTAAACAATAATTTAAATCTTGAAAAGAGTAAAGTATCCCTCTATGACTAAATAAAAAATAGGTAAAAAAAAAAACGAATTAAGTGTGACAAATGTTTGTATATATAAGGGCATTATCGAAAGAGATAATGGTATTTTTGAAATTTTATATCTTTAAAATGTCACTTGCAACACACATGATTAAAATTTTTACGAAACAATGAACTCAAGCCCTTTTTTGTTATATTTTTTCAAACTTAACTAACTTATATAATTAAAATAAATGATATGAGTGTTATTTACCAAAAATGTAAACATTATGAGTGTTTTTCTCGGTGTGTTCTTGTAAGGGTATTACCAAAAAAAATATGAGTGTTTTCAAAATTTTATATCTTAACAGTTACTCCAAGTCCTTTTTTGTTCATTTTTTTCAAACAACTTATATACCTAATATAGAAGAAAATAATGTTATTTGCCTAAAATATTAAGCAGGATGTTTTTCTCACTTTTACCTTAATGGAAAAAGTAACCCATAAAATAAAATGAGAGATAATATGACAATATAACATCATATAGACCAATATGCAGTAGATATATTTTAATCGTTTTCTATAATTTATAATTCCATTATTCATATATAATTGTGACAATTTTTACTTTCTTTTTAATTAGGTAAGTGTGACAAAACACACACATTTGTTCATCCTCCCCACTCTGAGAATGGAACAACTGGCAGGACAAACCTGTTTGGAGTCGATGACTCAATGGAGCATGTTTTTCACAATTGAACACAACTACAACAAATAACGGATACAACAATGACACATCTGGAACATTTTTAAGACACCATAAAATATTTTTACAATTATATTTTTAAAAAATACGGGCTTCCACAATTCTAAAACATATAATGGTATAATTAAATAAATAATATAACGATTTTAAAGGTATAATTAAATAAATAATATAAATTTTTTAAAAAACAAAACCACATTAATCTACTGGTTATAAGTTTCAAATTATTGATAACATATTTTATCAAAAAATTTGACGTATTTATTATACATATGACATATGTCATATTTTTAAAAAGGTTGATAGCAAAGTGACGTCGTTGCACTCGCTTACTTGCTTCGCATATGTAGTTGCAGAAAGCAAATACGTCTGGTTGGTGTCTCACTGGACCTTGAAAATGGAAGAGAGTAACAATAAGAAAGGCTACGCATGGGCTATTTCAGCCGGACTGAACGCTGCTCTGGCTGCCATTTCAGCTAAATTCTTCTCATCTCAGGTAATTAATTTCTCATCTTCCAATCCTCCACCATTTGACCGATCAACAAACCCTAGATAGTAGCTAATATATATATATACACACACACACACACTCTGTAGATCTGTTCAGCTGATAATCGCATCTTATCATTTCCTATCTCATGTCTTCAATTCTTTTTTATCACCACACGTGTTCATTTGATACACGATGTCGGTTTATTGACTTTATTCTTCTGATATTTCACGACTGTTGTATCTGCCAAATTGTTTCCTAAAATGCTCTTGTTCTATGATTATAAATTGAGGTGAATATTTACAATTGAGTTTGTTCAGTGAAATACCACTCTAAAGCTAAGGAAACCCATATTGAAATTTAAGGATGACAAGTAAATTTGACCTTCCCCATTGAAATGTAGAAGGGAATTAAATTTTATTATGCTATAATTTAATTGAATCTGATTTTCGTTATGAGGATCATCGCATTACTTTTATTGCCATCATTGAACCTTATGAGAATGGATATTGAAGTATGCTTTTAGAGCTATAATGTTATATATTTATAGTTGTATCATGGGATTGGATTTATCCGATAATCCGTGGGATGATTTTTGTTGCCGGACAGCCAAACTCTGTTTGGTGTGATCTGAGCAACAGAATGTCAATGATGGTATGAGTATGAATTCTAACCTAGCGGATATAGTCCTTTTACGACCCTACATGCCCAAAAGATTGATCAACCCTTTAGTTAATTAGAGCAGTGTCTGCTTTGTCCATAATTTTGCTTCCCGTAATCCAAACCAAATGAACCATGTTCAAGAAACAAAGCAGATGGAAAACTCAAAACTTGTATTTTCGTTGGAGAGTGCACATTCTAGTTTGTTCAGTTGCGATGCCTTAGACTTTTGCACAATAATACAAAAGCATTAACTAGCACAAAAGAAGGCGAAGATAACTGATTTTATATATGCTTATGAATCATCATCATTGCTTTTATCTTACATAAATGAGGTCAGTCATTTGTATAAAAATCTGAGTCATAAACAGAATGTCATATATTTACCACATTTCATATAAAAGGAATGCATTTCATCTATGAGGAAGATGTGCATTGGATAACCATTTGAGTCTCAGTTTCTTAGCCTGAAATAGTTGCATTGCCAGCATTGTGTATCGAATTCACTATGAGAACTTTTCCTCTATTTGTCTTTTGGAAATCTGCTGCTACTGGTGCATTTAAAACTTATTTACCTATCTAACACATGAATAATCTTCACTTGGTCAAACACATGCAACCACAAAATAACCACATGTAAAACTTTTATACCTGTCATAATTATTAATCAAAGTTTTCTCGTTTCAACAGATCATTAGATATGGTCTGGTCATATTTTTCAATGCAATCATGTGGGGATCTTATGTTAATAGCCTGAAAGCTCTATCGTCTCTACAAGCTACAGTTACAAACTTCGCTACCAATTTTCTGTCTTCGGGTCTAGCCGGATTCTTTCTCTTTGAGGAAGCAGTATCATTTCAGGTAATCTGAGAAATTTATATTCAAGATGCATCTGGATTTCAAATATGGATTCTGACCATATCACTATCTCCAAGTTATATCACAAGTTATAGATGTTAAGAATATTAGAAATCTGTGTTTATTTGATGAAATTCACTAATCGAGTGCATAGTTATACATTTCAAAGTAAAATATTTTGCCATGCTTTGTGTCTCTATTTTTTTTTTTTTTTTTCATCAGGAAATAGAGATTGCACTTCAAAATCAAAGAATTATTCAAAGTGCACACTTTTGGTTTTTAGGGTCATTAATACAAAGGATGGTGAGAAAGATGGTGATATAAGTAGTATAATTAGGCGCAAGTTGTACAAAATGGAGGCAAGCTAGTGAATTTTGTGTGATAAATGAATGGTGAGGTAGATAGTGATAGCTAGTGGGTTTTGGGCGCAAGTTGTATAAAAGGAAAATTTTATAGAAAAGTTATTAGACCAACTATCTTATATGGTGCAGAGTATTGGGCTTTAGAAAAGAAGCAAGAACAATGAATTCATGTAGCGGAAATGAGGGTGTTTAGATGGACGATATGAGTCACTAGAAGAGATAAGGTTACAAACTAAAAGTGAGGGAGAAATTAGAGTGACACCTATTAGTGATAAGATTAGAGAAAATAGACTTAGGTGGTATGGACACATACACAGAAGACCTATAAATGCATCGGTGAGAAAAGGAAGGTTAGTTTGCATAGAGGGTAGGAGACGGAGAGGGCGCCCAAAATTAACATGGGATGGAATCATTAGAAATGATTTTAAAAAGTTAAATATTAGAGGAGTGATGATGGCTTGTAATATAATATAATGAAAAAAGAGAATTCACGTAACCTACCCCATTCATATGGGATTAAGGCAAGGATGATGATGATGATGATGGGAAAATAGAGATTCAAAATTAGGGTATAATGGTACTTTTGGGGGGGTTAAAAAATAAGGATTTAATGTTGCAAATCTATTTGGCATAAAAAACGGATTATTTAAGTAGAATTTAACATTGTTTATAATCTATTATCTCGCTACTCGGAGTTCACCTTACTAGATACTGCCAACTTTGGGATTGAAGGTGTATAAAGATGCAGTTCTGTGTCAGTTACATTGAAGATTACCAACATATCTTAAGAAAACTGGTTTCTGTTTTGAAACAATTGCACTTTATACTGCCATATGCACCCATGCAATATAAGTGACGTGGGTTAAGGGACTCTATTTTCTTTTGCTTTTATGAAACCAGAAAGTAGATGTTGAACATAGTTGCTGAACTGATATTTGGCATCAAGAATCTCCCGTGGACCATATACTGTACTTCTGCAACTTTACTTCACATCCAGTTATATCACTTGCAGAGGCATGTTCCAGGTTGTATACTAGGATTCCATTAATCTCCAATACTGTAGAAGTTTGGATGATGAGAGCCTTCTTTATGATAGCCATTAAAATTTGCTGACATGCACACTAGTCACGCACGCACACACACCTAAAGAAAAAAATTATGTTCAGCAATTGAGTGCAAACCTATGTTCAAATCCCTGCCCGAGTAACCTGCATTGTGTTTACCCATCCAGCACTAACAAGAAAAAGGACAAGTAATTTTTAATTCCTGTTGTTTTTTCCCTTTGAAATTAGATATTATTCTTGTTAATGACTTGTATCTGGTATATAGATAGTTCTGTTTCAGCTCTAACCTTCGTAGGTTCATTTCTGAACACAAGGTTGCTCTTGCAGTGGTTTGCAGGTGCTCTGCTCATTGTACTCGGCGTACTAATACTGAGTAAGTCGAGTATAGAGGGGAAGACGCACAAAGCTTAGGTATCTGCTTCAATGATTTTGCGTGCAGTCCCGTCTTTTAAGCTCACTATTTGTTTTGAGACCAAGTAAAATCCGTGTTTGACATTGTTTCGTGTAAAACATGGATCAATGGCGGAAGATCTGTCATGGGATCAACAAATGCTATGGTGCTGATTTGATAAATGGTTCTGCAGGTAGGGTGAGAGTGAATCAATAGGCTGTATGTATAGCAACAAAAATGAGAGTAGGTGGTGCATTCAATAGGCGGAGTTTTCAGCAACTATAATAAAGTTACTATTTCTTATTAAAATTTATCCGACTAGTTTTTTTTTTTTTTGGGGGGGGACAAATGGTAGAAATGATAAATTTGCTAAGATACTTTCACCCAAATAATTAATTAATTAATTTATTTATTTTTGATTTACCTCTTTACTTTCTTTTCTTTCCCCTCGTAATTAATCTACTTCTTTCTTTTCATCCTACCTATTCAAACAAACCTTTCCAGACTTTGAGTTTATTTGTCATGTAACTTGATATTCCTAAGCAATTGTTTGTCATAAGACTTGATATTTAAGTAGAAAGCCGAAAAAAAAAGTTTAATCAATGACATTGACTTATGCCTGAAGAAGTCAATGTCATTAATTTTTTATTTTTTTTCCCCACTTCATCTATCTCACACGAAATACTATATATTTATCTGAATCGCTACAAATGCATTTTCTTACTTATTTTCTCGATGCCCTTTTAAATGAAATTGAGGAAGAAAAAAGATGATTGAAAGTCGTTTTTCTAAAAGCAAAAATCAATAGGTAAATTTTAATTTCCAACTATAATTTCAAGTTTACTTGAATTTAATTTTTATTTTACTTATTAATTGTTTAAATTAAATCAGTGAATGGAATTAAACTTGCATGATATGGTTCCACATTAGCTCTCACGTGATCCTCCAAATTTCATTATTTTGCTAGTCCGATTGGCATTGTCTTATTGAACTATCCTTAATTGTAGCAACTAGTGTCTCAATGGCAACCTGGTTGACTTGTGTTGAAAATTTTTATTTGTCTTGTCTTTTTCTTTCTTCCTTCTTTTTATTTTATTTTCTTCACTTGTTGCTCTCTTCTTGAAATTAATGTTGTGTTGGATAGAAATGAAGGAAGAGGTATGAAGAGAAAATAGGAAGGAATTGTTCAATAGAGATAATACAAATAAAATAATGAGAATAGGAACGATGATAACCCATCCTTCTTCCTTTACAAATTCATCCATTTAAAAAAAAACAGAGAAGGGGAAGACAAGTAAATTATTAGAGAAGTTTTAAATTAAATACTATCTTAAATTATATAATTTTAAATTATAGTATTATAAATTACAATATTATTAGATATAATGGTAAGAGATTGTGACTTTCCTTCTTCTTTCTATTCCATTCAATTTTTTTCTTTTTTATCGAACAAATCATGAGGGTCAGGTGCAGAAAACACCACTAATGTATACTTCGCGTATCACTTTCACCCCTATTGAAAAGAGTATGCTAATAACCCCTTATTCTTTTAACATTACGTGAAAACACCTCTCAAACTAAATTCTGACATAAAGTAATGTTGCAATACATGTATTTGTCATTTTTCTCTTTCGAAAATATCTAAGGGGATGGGTATGCTAATAATCTCAAAGTATAGGAGGAGTGTTATGTGCACATTTAACCCAATTTTAAAGATTTTTCTCTCACCTTTACAACAAAAAAATAAAAATAAAAATTTTTCTCTCTGTATTTATCCTAGAAGGGTATTGTCTCTATGAGTTGAGAGTTATACATTTCATAAGACTTAATGTCCCCCATAAGTTAAAAAGCTATAATATATATTTCTTTTACTGATCGAATAAAGATAAAGGGAGGTCATGAGTTCGAGCCTTGGTGAAGGTATGTATTTGTGAGTACCAATTATGAAATTAAAAAAATGTGAAATGTAATAATATAAAATTGTGATTTTAATTAGATATATATATTTTCTTGCATTGGCCATCTCAATGGAACTTCTTTACTCTTTTTTTTTTTTTTTTTCCCCTTTCTTTTAACTTAATTTCAAAATGGAATATAATAGTGGTATTTCTCTGGCTCCGATGCACTTCACTTGAATATTAATAAAATGAAAATTTTGATATAAAAGTAAAATGTGAGAGTACTTTCTGAAATAATAGTAGAATAAACATGTTCTAAAAATAAAAAATAAAAGCAGCAAAGCCATAGTTGTTATAATTTTTTTTTTCTCTCTCATATGAGCAACTCTATTATTATTATTTTTTTCCTTCCTTTTATATAATATATATATATATCACAAGTCATTTGTTCCATTATATGTAATTTTTTTTATTACCTCATTTCACATAAAAATAAATATTAATAAATAAAAATCTATGATATACATGTTAAGATCTTTTATAACATCAATAACAAAAATATTTAAAATATCTTCACAATAATACTTAGCATTGAGACACATTAATAACTCGTCTCATTAAAAGGCCAAGAGACAATACTTAGCATTGAGGATTTAATGCTCCTTTTAATTAAAAGGATGAAAAAAATGGGTGGAAGTGGTAGATACGTTACTCTTTTGTTTTTTTGGTTGGTTGAATGAGATAGTGCTACTCGATAAATAAAAATCTACAGAGTATTACTTTACCAAGTTTATGGGTTATGTGTCAAATATAATGGACCAATTTTAAAATATAAGGTAATTAACTATTTAGAAGTTGTAGTTCATTTTTTAGGCTCTATTACTTCACCAAGTCTATGTAGTTACCTATGTGTCAAATATAATGAATCAATTTTAAAATATAAGGTAATTAACTATTTGAAAAGTTGTAGTTCATTTTTTAGGTTTCATCTTTATTTAGTATCTTTGTTGGTGATTAAAATTTTAATCACCATGTATATCAAATTATATATGTGTTTTATATATACATCATATTACATCTCTCTAATATATAGATACTTAAGATTGCATCTCCTATATATAATTAATTAGATAGGTATTTATTCATTGTTACAATGATTAAAATTAATGATCTATGTGACTAAACAAAAACAAAGACAAGAATTTAAAGAAAATTACAAATCATTGAAAAATATTGCAGTTTTTGTTATAGATTTTGTACCAATCGAATTCTTATATTTGAGTACCATGAAAGATACCGTGAAAACGAAAAAGAAGATGATACGGTTATGGAAAGAAGTTATGAAAATCTAAGTAGATAAAAAAAGGAAAATTGACATATTTTATGGAAATAAAACGGAGTAATAATTATGTATATTTAAGTTGAAATTTTATAATAACAAGTCATATTTTTTACCTATGTCTATTTTAAGTCGAGATATTAAAGTTGTCAACAAATTAGGTTCACGTATTTTTTTTGGTTGATAAGAAGAGAAAAAGAGTTTTTATGTTCTTTTATTAAATATACTCTCATTATATAAAAATTATAACACCGTAAGCTTTAACAACAAATTTTTAGAAAGGTTAAAAGTAAAAATTACATAGTCGTTAGTAATTAGCCTGCTTTCTCCTCTCCCATTCCCTCCAATGTTGGGTAGATAAAAAAGTAATAAAACATCTTCCCATGCTTCCTCCCTCTCTTTCTTTTCCCCAATCATTTTTTTTTTTTTTTAATAAATTTATTCCCTTTTTTTATTTTATTCCCACCTCACGTGTGTGATTTACCTACTACTCGGAAAATAATAAGGAGTAATTATAATAATAATAATAATAATAATAAATAAGAAGACAATTGACTCAATAGCTGACTCGGTATTTTTATTTTTTTTTCTAAGAAAAATAAAAAAGAAAGAAGAAAAAAAGGACTGTAGTATTTAGACAGTTAAACATGGAAGAAACGGTAGAAGAAAGAAAAATAAAGAAAGGATAGTGACAGGTAAAACTGGAATAAAAAGTGGGTCTTCTTTGTCCCCTTCAACAACTCCTCCTCTTTCTTCAGACATTTTCATCTCCGATTTAGGGTTTTGACTCTCTCCCCACAATTCGTCTCTCCAACTTCACTCACTGTAAGCTCTGCATACTCTTTAATGGTGTTCTGTTCTTTTATCTTCACATATTTGCTACTCTGATCAGAATCATACTTTGTTCACGCCCACCTCATTTTCACGTCCACTTCATTGTTACAACTGATTTTTTTCACTAAAGTTTACATCTTGCATGCGTTGTTCTCTGTGGTGCTTAATTTTTTCTATGTTTGATTTTTTCCCCCTCAATTCGTTCGTATGCTTTGGGTCTTTTGGTGTTTAGGGTTTTGTTGTGTTACATTTTGCTTTTGTTTCGACTGAGTGAAATGAATCTGCAAAGTTTATATTGAAGTGAATTGTGTTTTTCGTGCTTGAATTAAGCTCATGGTTAGATATATTAAAATTGCTTTGTGTATGCGTATCTCCTGGAATTTGTTTAATTGATCGACTAGTAATTCTTCATCCAAAGTTTCTCCTATTCTTAAGTTCTTTTGGAATTTTAAAATGGAATATTTTGATGATGATTTGTTCTTAAAGGCTTGGTCTTTATTCTATATATAGTGGCTAATTTTTAGTTCAAGGTCAGAGGAATTTACTTGTGGATCTCTAAAATCCTTGCTTGAAGCTATTGGAATATGCTTCTGCTAATTTACATGGTTAGGTTTCCATTGGCTATTACTTTATTTTAATTTCTATGAAAAAATTTGTATGAGTTGATGCAAATGGAGGTGAGGTTGTTTGCCCAAAGACTGACAGTCGAATACTTGAATTATATCTGATTTCCTTCCCTTTTTTGGCTACATAGACATTCAAAATGCTTACGTTGATACTTATTTGAAAAGAAAAAATCCTCGCGAGTTGATTTTATTTGGTATTTGTCCTGCATAAATTGAAGTTTGGATTTGTGTCAAATTGACTTGCTTTACTAGAAACTCATTGCACTAATGTTGGTTCATTCCCTTTGGTGTGACAACCTTTCTGGATTTACGGAGTACAAGCTATCAGGATGAATGGCATAAGTACATAGAGCTAAGAAATGTAGGACAGAACGTAAAACTTAGCAGCTGGATGAATTCCTTTCTTTTCTTCACTGGAATTAGGCCTTTGAAATGAGATGTTCGTTACTGCACAAAAAGACTATATTTAATAGAAAGCAGAATAAATCTGCATGATTTTTCTTTTAGCAACAAAATGGAAAAGGAATTTTTGCTTACACTAGTTAGAAAATGGAGTAAATGGAAAGAGGAAAAAGATGCAGAAAGGATAATGATGAGGAAGCTTAGCTTGGGCAAGTTTATACCTTACCTGAATAATTTGACTTCTATTAATTTTATTTATTTTTTTACCAATGGCCTCTCAACTAACTTACAGAGAGTCGAATAATATATAAAATCTTCTTAAACTCACACTTCCTATCAAATCCATTAGCACTTGTTTTAATTCCAATGCCACTAAAATTCTGTAATTTTTTTTGCAGCAATCATAAAGTAAAGCCTCGCATAACTCAAACTGTTGAAGTTTTTTCATGCTCCTGTAGTCATTGTGTCATGAAATCAAATAATTCTCTAGGGATTTGTGTGTTAGTTGATAGTATGACTGAATGGCAGTATTAGTGGTATTATTTTACCTGGATCTTAAACATAATTGAAGAACTTTTATGAACTTCCTGCCCAAAAATCTGGGTGATTGACGTGTTTTGTTCCTGTTCCTTTATTCATCTTGAATGCATGCATACAAGTGCAATGAACTTTATTATGGTTCCATGATGGAGATGGTGCTAAGCATTTGCTATCACCTGCGGTATGTGGGTATAAAATAAGATCACTGGCTTTGATTAATATTTAGTTATGATTGTTAGCATATGGCACAAGCAATGCATTTGATATAGACTGCTATTAAAGACAAATCAGGTGACAATAAATAGTCATTATGAAATTCCAAACTGACTTATGGTGAAGCCATGTTATAACATATAATGTAAAATATCCTATTGCAACATTTTCTTACATCTTGTTGTTTTTTCGCACCCTTGTGTGTGCACAATGATGGTTGAATTATTTCTAGATCTCTGGTTTATTTTCTATATAAAGTTCATTAAAAAGGTTGATAGAGTTGAGGCCGGGGCCTTTAGGCATACACCACAAGTGTTTGATTGCTACATGCCTCACTACCTCGCCTGTTAGCAGTTAGCACTTCGTTCACTACCTACATCAATCTTGTTGATTAAGCCTTATCCATAATATTTTAATGTCATTTGCTTGGATGTTGTTCCTTTGGCCTCCTTATCTTTCTAAGATGGGTGGTGCTTATGTATCCAAAGATTAGATAACTTGTGTAAAATTTATCAGTGTCATTCAGAGCTTCATGCTAAACAATCACGTGAATCGTGTATTATTGTGAATTTCTTGTTCAATTGATCACACTGAAGGTTAAAAGAGTTCCATTTCTGTTGTGCATTAACAAAATATAACTTGTGTAAAATTTATCAGTGTCATTCAGAGCTTCATGCTAAACAATCATGTGAATCGTGTATTATTGTGAATTTCTTGTTCAATTGATCACACTGAAGGTTAAAAGAGTTCCATTTCTGTTCTGCATTAACAAAATATAGCTTTTGTAAATTTGTAGTAACACTGACTATATTTATAAGAAAGCTAGTGGATCCCTTGTGATTGCATCTTTAGCTTCTTTCCTTGTTATTTTCATTTTGCATTTTGTGAAAGTCAACTAAAGATGTTGCCTCATTATGTGCAATTCAATCGTTATGTGAGAAGAGTGGCACTGCATGCCAGAAAGGTTTTCTGTTACTAGGTTTTTCAATAAAACTATAGACGTTAGGTAGTGTACTTGAAGTTGAACTGCCTCTGATGTCTTATACTGTATCACCATTGGGTTCTCTGGTAAGGATGTTCATGAAACACCATTACCTTAGTGTGCTTATGCTTGAGAGTATAAGGACTAGTGGTTTCATCATATATATACATAGAGGCTAAAAGATTTATATATTGATTGTGAGATGTGGGTTCTGTCAGGTGGAGAACAGTAGTCTTCTAGGACCCTGAAAGATAACCTTTCTCGTTGGTTCATGCATCCTCGTTTAGCCACTTAAGTGACTTGTCCATTTTATCAGTTTAATTTCATTCACTAACCTCTACCGCCCATGGGCAGCATCATCTGTTTTAGTAAGAGTGCTTTGGTTTGTAATGGCTTCCTTTGATTGTTGTATTTCTAAAACGATGGGGAACTCTGGCTGCGTCCAATTACAATAGGCTTTTAGAATTAGTATCACTGAATTTTAAATGAAAATTGAACATTTTCTCACTTTCTGCTATAGTAATCCAAATTCTAGTTGGGTGAGCTGTGTTTCCCTTTGTGTGATCCTATCTAGGCCTAGCATGGCAGCATGCAATATGCTGCAAGGGTCACGTTATATACTTGGATGCAAACTCGCTTTCGAAGTAATGCATTTTTGTTCTGCATGAATCTGTTGTAACTTCATATTGATACATGCGCTTGTGTTGAGGGTATTTTATATTGGGAGTCTAATGTCTTTATGGACTTTAAGGGTTCTTTTAAATCTATTTCCTCTTTTAGTTGCTGTCCTGCATAAACTTGCTGCTGACGTACATGCAGCAGTAAGGAGCAGCGTCAGAGGATTTGCATTAAATGGCTTTTTTGATGACTGTATGAGCTCTCCACAGCTCTTGTTTTCTGTGTACTTCTGACATATGCTATTGATTCATTGGGCTTATTGATATCTGTCTTCCCAGGTTTGGGGCAGTTTACGGACGGATTATCAGGTAATTCTATTGTTGCTGATTTTCAGTTTCTTGGATGCAATTTTGACTAAAATATGTTGTTCCCTTGCAGTTCTGTGTATTAAGTTGTTATTCAATGCTGGATTCTTTTTGCCTGATATTAGATGCATAAGTAATTTTTTACAGGGAAGATCCTTCAAAGGATGCGTTTCTACTTTTGATGTCTCTCTATTGATGGTAATTTAGTGGCTCATATTTTCCATTTACTTTGTTTTCTAATATTGAAAGAATTAAATTTTGTGGTCCTTTGTTCAGAAAGTATGTTCCAGAACTAACTTCTAACTGACTTTTTTTTTTTTTTTTCAAAGGTTTGGTTAAAGGGTTCTGAGACTAGGCAGCTGCTTGATGCTTATTTCACTATGTCACGTTTATAGCCGAGGTTAAAAGTTGAAACTAATATCTGCAGCTGTTGCAGACTTTGGATCTCAGATGGATGACAGCGGTCATCGTGAAAATGGAAGGCATAAGCCAGCTCAGGGTCAGGTATCTAGATGCATGTAATTTAAGCAAATAAATAATTGACTTTAATCCCATTTATTTCTTTAAGTTTGAAGCTGAAAACCAACACAAAGGTAACCTAGATGAATTCTTTGATAGAATAAGCACTTAGAAGTGGTTCTTTCCAAACTTCCATTTCTGGTGGGTAGTTCCCTAATTACTACTATTTCAGTGGTTGATGCAGCATCAACCGTCTATGAAGCAGATAATGGCCATTATGCAAGAAAGAGATGCTGCTATTCAAGAAAGAAATTTGGCCATGTCCGAAAGGAAGACAGCACTGGCGGAGCGAGACATGGCTATCCTGCAGCGAGATTCAGCAATTGGAGAACGAAATAATGCCATTATGGAACGAGACAATGCCATTGCTACTCTTCAGTATCGAGAAAACTCCATGAACAGTGGTAATGTGTCCCCTTGCCCACCAGGATGCCAAATTTCACGTGGGGTTAAGCACATGCACCATCCACAGCAGCATTTACATCATCAGACCCACTTGGGTGAACCTACATACAATACAAGAGACATGCACATGAGTGAAGCCCTCCAAATGTCTCCAGTTGCTTCAGAGCCTCCAAAGTCCCGGCGGACTAAACGCTCAAAGGAGGCCAAAGCAATGACAACTATTAAAAAGGCTTCAAAATCTTCAAAGAAGGTTAAAAAGGAAGGTGAGGACCTGAACAAGATGATGTTCGGCAAATCACATGCATGGAAGGGAGGACATGATGTGGGTGGTGGGGGTGATGACCTCAACCAACAGCACATGGGCATGCCAAAATCTGATTGGAAGAATCAGGACCTGGGGCTAAACCAGGTTGCATTTGATGATTCAACCATGCCAGTGCCAGTTTGCTCATGTACTGGAACCCTGAGGCCGTGCTATAAATGGGGTAATGGTGGTTGGCAATCTTCATGCTGCACAACCACCGTGTCTATGTATCCGCTGCCGGCAGTGCCTAACAAGCGTCATGCTAGAGTAGGTGGTCGGAAGATGAGTGGAAGTGCTTTCAGCAAGCTGCTTAGCCGGCTCGCTGCAGAGGGGCATGATCTATCAAATCCAATTGATCTTAAGGACCATTGGGCGAAACACGGTACAAATCGCTACATCACCATCAAATAGATTTGTAAAGAATGTTGAAAATGTATGGAGGATAAATAAAGTCAGAGAACAGCATCCAATGATAAGGGTATGCATGCTCGGCCTACTTATCAGTTATCTTATTTTTCCGTCTTCTTTGTGTCTCCTCCTCTCGCCATATAAAAGGATGTTGACAAAAGGATAAGGAGCTGTGTTCATGCGAATATGGCGAAATTGAACCATATATTCATGTAACTAGATATAATTGTAAAGCAGGTTTGTATTTCAAATGTTGCTGGACCATAAATGTTTAATTTATCATAGGTTTTTAGTAGGTGTTGCCACTTTTTTCTCTGTTTTTTTTTTTTTTTCGTTAAGAGGTGTCTCTGTAGAGTTTCTGGTTTGTCAATGTAAAATATGATGACATGCTTATATAAATTTTGTAGCCGTTTGATAATCTAATTAAGCACTTACCGAGCGTCAGCGTGCTAAAGAAGCTGTGGAAATCATGTAGTAACCTTTTTTTTTTTTTGTCTTTTTTTCCTGGTTTTATTATTATTAATATTTTTTTGTTCATCACCAATTGCGAAGAGATTGATGCATGAACATTAAGATTGTTTCAGAGTTCTGAATTTATATTGTCATAAGTAAAGATCCACCGCCGGAGTCAAGGGACATGATTAAAACATGTCAAATAAAATTGCAACAGAATACTGAAATTCAAAAAGATTAAAAAGTTTGCCTTTTTTTCCTTTTAATTACCACTTAAAAACTCTTGAAATTCAGCTAATTAATTTTTCCATACTCAATTTTTAATTTTATCAAAAAGACCCCACTTAAATTTTTGAAAATTCTCTAAAGACGATATAAATACAAATAAAAGCAAAAAGCTTTGGAAAATGATAGTTTGTTACTTATCATAAAAGAATTTTTTAAAAGCACAATCACCGACGTATAAGAGGAAATTATACACATAATATACAGATTTTTATTGTCATGAATCCCAAAAACAGAAGTACAGATGTTCTGGGTAACAATAACACAACATAATTGTCGTACCAGATCACTACTTAATAATAATTAAAGAAAGAATTAAGTAATTAAAGAAAGAATCTAATAAATAATGGAAGAGAACAAACTAGAAAAACCTACAAAAATACAGAAAAAACCAAACAAAACTAAAAACAAAACTAAAAGGTCCCTAATACCAAGCTTCCAAATCCTAATGCTGCCAAATGAGGTTTGAATAAACCATCTGCATTGCTGGTAACACTAGCACTGCCGCATAATAGATGGTATGAACATGCGGCTATAAGAAGAAAAGAAAAACAAAAGTAAATAACAACAGTTAGCCTTTTTCAAAACTAGCTAAAAGCCTAAAACCATACTAGTATTTGGAATTCTCAACAAGCATATAGATGAGGGGACACAGAATTTCACACTATTTCATTCAATCTGAACTGGTAGAATGGAATGCTTTCAAACTCCTTCATGAAGAATAAGAACTGTGTCAACTTCATAAACTTTCCCAGAATAGGAGAAACTATAACAGTGTCAGGCCAGCAAGATAATTAGAATTCTCAACTGTTGTCAATAGAGTTTCATAAAAAAGTTATAAAAACCCGGTAGAAAAGATTCATAATTAATACTGGACAAAATGATGTACTTCTGTAGTTCCGTTTGTGCCCTAATCAAATAGGATAAAATTCACAAGGAACAATTGCAGTTAAGCTTACAAACCCCAACAGAAGCTAAGTATTATGTATCTAAATTGTATTCTATTATTAATTATTAAAAGACAAAACGAAACAACTGTAGAAAATGACTAAAATTACAGTGTAAAAGTGTCAGATCACAAGTATTCAGCACAACTATCAGACAGGGATAACTGTTAAATATTTGCTCTCATCATTCAAAAACACTAAATTAAAAGACATCTAGACAATAATAACCAAACACACCGAGTGAGAATGTATACCCCAATCACAATTATAATCCAGTCGATTACATTGTTGTATATATCAAAAATCACAAACTTATAGTTCAAATTTTTGCAAACAGAGTTCCTAAAACACATGACACATGTATTGTTTAAACCTCAAATGCGTCACAGTAGAAAGAAAACACAAAAGCCTCAGACCGTCCTAGTTCAAAATTTTCAACACTAGAGCAAATATAGAAACTTGCATTTCGGTCTTATTACAAACTGTCATCATAGGCTAGCAATACAATGAATTACATAGCATACACAAGAACAAAACTTGAAAATCATCATGAGTAAAGGATGACCACAAATTCATTGTTAAACCAATAAAATAAAACTTAATTGACTGCTTGGACAAACTCTGTATTTTATTATTAATTATTAAAAGACAAAACAAAACAACGGTAGAAAATGCCTAAAATTACAGTGTATAAGTGTCAGATCACAAGTATTCAGCACAACTATCAGACAGGGATAACTGTTAAATATTTGATCTCATCATTCAAAAACACTGAATTAGAAGACATCTAGACTATAAAAACCAAGAACCCTAAGTGAGAATGTATATTTGTTGTATATATAAAAAATCACAAAGTTCAATCTTTTGCAAACAGAATTCATATAACACACTACACATGTATTGTTTCAACCTCAAATACATCACAGTAGAAAGAAAACACAGAAGCCTCAGACCGTCCTAGTTCAAAATTTTCAACAATAGAGCAAATATAAAAACTTGCATTTCGGTCGAATTACAAACTGTCATCATAGGCTAGCAATACAATGAATTACATAGTATGCACAAGAGCAAAACTTGAAAACCATCATGAGTAAAGGATGACCACAAATTCATTGTTAAACCAATAAAATAAAACCAACTACTAATTGACTACTAGGACAAACTCTTCCAAAACAGTGGAAACTATAGTAGTGTCAATTCTATAGACATGGAGACAAAAGCATAACATACATTCTCAATTGGTGTTAATGTTGTTTCATACAAAATCTATAGAAACCCACAAAACAACGATACCTAGTCATTGTTCCTACCACAAATACTATTGAATTCCCAAGGAACCATTAAAATAGTTGTGATTCAAAATCAGATGGAAGCTAAGTCTTCTATATCTAAATTATATATAACAAAACAACAATAGAAACTGCAAGTTACAGTGTTTGTGTCAGATCACAAGTATTCAGCACACAACTATCAGACAGGGATAACTGTGAAATATTTGATCTCATCATTCAAAAACAATGCATAAAAGATATCTCTATCTCTAAACTATAAATATCAATAACCCTGAGTGAGAATATATATGTTAATCACAAAATTGCAATTCAATCTTTTACATTGTTTTTCTTAATAAAATCAATAATCTATGGTTACAAAATAATAGCATATACAAATTACAAAAGCCTCAGACCGTCCTAGTTCAAACTTTTCAACACTACAGCAAATATATAAACTTGCATTTCGGTCAAATTACAAACAGTCATCATAGGCTAGCTACACAATACAAAAAAAATTCATATATCAGCATGAAACCGAATAATTCAGACAGGGATAACTGTAAATTTATGACGCACTATCTATGCCGCAAAAAGTTATCCTCGAAATATAAATAGATATACACAAATATAAACTCTGGTTCTGAATAATGTACTTATATATATATATATATATATATATATATGTATATGTCCTCGAAATATAAATCATAACACCAACGATATACACAAATATGAAATTCTGTTTCTGAAAAATAGGACTGATAATGTATGTATGAACAAAGGATTACAAAGAAAGAGATATGGACGCATCAGATCTTCCTATTCGAGTGAGAATCATAATACCCAAATCAATGTATGAGTATTCAACTCATAAAAGCT
The DNA here is from genome assembly GCA_025631255.1 of Cornus kousa. Lineage (NCBI taxonomy): Eukaryota > Viridiplantae > Streptophyta > Magnoliopsida > Cornales > Cornaceae > Cornus > Cornus kousa. The sequence goes on from JAOTQH010242197.1 coordinate 22,121, forward strand.
CATCATTTGGTCTCTCGACTGTGTGCAAACATAAAAATTAGTCCCTACTCAATATCCAAGAAAAAAAAAAGAAAAAGAATAAGACGAATCCGAAGTAAAAATTGCAAAAATTGAAAAACAAATAAATAAAACTTGGATTTGAAAATAATTTCTGAGTCTTATTTCAGAATAACCAAACGGAAAAGCGGAGGAAAAAGAATTGAGACTTAGAGCTCTGAGGAACGACATGATTTCGTTTCGGAGATCCAAAACGGAAGGATTAGGGTTTTTGTGGAGGTACAAAAAAGAACGGCGAAACAAGAATTGGTACATAGGGTTAGGGTTTTGCACTCTTGTGATGTCAGTGTGTTTTATAGGTATTTTGTTGACGGTTTCGTGAATCAAGACAGAGGTTGGATGATCTGACGGACGTGATTAATCGCCATTGGAACTTTTGTGGGCCCACCTAATTACGTGAGAGTTGGTACTATTGGGCTGCAAGCAGGCCTTGCTGTTTAGGCCTACGTAAAGGTCAACCCAAGGGACCAAGGAAACCCACAGAGTGGTTGAAAGAAGTGAGTTGGATTGGGCTTGATTCTGGCCCAGCTAGACATAAATGTCCCACTGGATTGGGCTTGATTCTGGCCTTTATATCTCTCTCTCTCTCTCTTTTTTCTTTTTTTTTTTAATTGAATGGATATTAAAAATTATGGATGACCTAACACATTTTTATATTTAGTTAAAAGGAAGGAAATTAAATTAATACATCAAGTATTCTCTTTATTTTAAGTGATTACGAAAGATAGTATTGTCTCCGGCCAATTTTGGAGGAATTGAAATTCATGGGTAAGAAAGTATGGATAATCTATTACCTCATCTCTTCCCTTCCCTCGTTGCCTCATTTAAGGAAAATTGTTCATTGTCTCCCTTGTACATATATTTAAAAGTGTAACCTCTAATTATAATTTTGAAAATTTACTGTTATTTTTTATTTTATTTTTTCAAAAGAGAGTAAGCAGTTGTGTTTTTGACATCAACTCTAAAATACATTGAGTTGGGAAGTGTTTTGGACAACTGCAAGTCCAAGTTGTAACTAGGGATGGCAATGAGGACGGGTTTGGGCGAGTGTACCTTCCCCCGCCCCTACAACCGTTTAAAAATCCTGCCTCAGTCCCTACCCAAAATTACAAAAAGGGGAGAACTTTCCACCTCATCCTCATAACCGTTTAATATTTTTACCCTGCGGGTATCCATCTTGTCCCGTTTAAGACCACAATTTATTTATTGTTGAAATAGATTTGCTCATTTTTTTTTTGTCTCCTCTTCAATTCTTCATCTTTGCAACTTTCCTTTTAATGAAATTCATTTGTTACTTTAATATTGTTATATAAGGTACTTAATATATAGTGAAAAATATATATATTAATGAAATAAGAGTACTTAACTAATTTGCTATCTAAACGGGGCGGGACGGTACGGGGCAACTTCCTCCCGCCCTTGCACCATACCTACATAGGTTTTTATTACATCAAACAATTTTCGTCCAAATAAGTAAAACGGTCTCCCAAAATCATAAAAAACGGGCGCAGGGTGGGGTGGGTAATAGCGGGGACGGGTCAAATTGCCATCCTTAGTTGTAACATTATTTTTTAATAAATTACGAGTATGAGAAGGCGGAATCACTATTTATAATCACACCAATTTTAAGCATTCAAAGGAGGCTTGGGTGTGCTAAAGCCCACCCAAATTATTATTATTATTTTTTACTATATCTAATTTTAGCATAGTCTTAAAAAAAATTAAATTAGTACTAGTATTTATCCACTCTTATTTTTGAGTGACGTACGAAAATGTACAGGAAGGCAGCAATTGTGAAAGTAATACTACGGAGTACGGAGTATTTGTTTGCAAATTGCAATTTATTCCAACGTCATTTTTGAAAAAAATTATGCATTATTTGAGATGATGGAGACAACAGTAAAAGCAAAAACTTGCTCTGTCAATTCAGTCTAACAACGCTCGACTTTTCATCTCATAGAACGTCATCCTCGCAGTATAAACAGTAAAACCTACTAAATCTACACAAATAGCCTCTCCTTTCAAAACTCTTCATCTCGCCCAATGCCATAAAAAGAAAGGGCAAACTCAAAACCCAATTGTGTCAGAATTACCCTATTTAAATGACCAAGCAGCCCACGCTAAAGTGATAATGCATCTAATGGCCAAGGGCATTTTTGTCATTCCGCATAAAGAAATTGTCAGGCAAAAAAGCACCTGCCCTAAAAACTTCCCACCAGACAAAACTCGCGGGAACCCATAAACTCTATGGACAAAAAGGAAAGGAAATCCAGTGACAGGGACTTGGAAAAGAAAGGAAAAGAAAAGAAAACAAAACAAAACGAAATTGAAATGAAAATGAAAAATTTATGGAAACAAAAACAGTGATTGTATCAAAACTATATCCACTCACACTCACTCTCTCTCTCTCCACAATTTATTTCCTTATTAATAAAGTCATATTCTAGGAATACACACATACAATCCCTTTATTTGCCCCTTTCTATATAAACTATACTATATTAGCACCATTTTGAACGCATAGGGTTTCGTTGTTATATCTACCTGATCTGGAGTAAAACCCTAACCGCCGATTCCTTCCCACTAGCCGTTACCCGATTAGTTCTCCGTCGATTTTGTTTATCTTCCTCCGGCTATTCGCCGTCCTCCGATTAGTAGCCGTTGGATCTATCATTTTCGGTTGCATTTGGTTGTGTGTGAGTGATTTTTTGAATCTTTCTACCGTTAGTTCGCCGGAGACGATCGGAGATGTCGGTGGTGGAGGACGAGAAGAAGGTTGAGGAGGAGGAGGAGGCGGTGAAGGGTGGAGAGCTGTTGTTCTGTGGTGCTACGAATTGGAACACCATTGGCCGTAGCAAGAATGCGGATGGGAACTTGCCTTCTCCCACTCGGCTTCGACCACTCGTCGGCGTTAACATTTGGTTTGTTGCTGCGGGTGGGGGTGAGCATCGTATCATCTGTTTCTCTTTGAATATAGTATATGATTTCTGTTGCTTTCTTTTGTAATTTGTGTCGAGGTGGAACTTTTATAGACTTGCCCTGTCATTTGTAGTGATTTTTCTTTGTTTATTGTGGTTACAGCATCTTGTCATTGTGTTGCATTGGATGTTGAAGGTCGTTGCTACACTTGGGGTCGCAATGAGGCATGTTGAATCTTAAATGTGAATTTCATTACTGTATGTTGCATTGTTGCTTACTTGTTCTTTTGCTTTGTTATCTTAAGAAGCATTTCTTTGTGCAGAAAGGGCAACTTGGTCATGGAGATAAAATACAGCGTGACAGGCCAACAGTTGTGTCTGAACTGTCGAAGTAAGCTGTTTTTTTTTTTTTTGGGTTACTGCAAGTATTCATTTTGGTGATTTTTTTTTTTTCCCTTCTTCTTGTTCTCAAAATGTTCAGGGTAGTTCCCATTTTGACACTGCCTCTCATTTTATCACGGATTGTTTTGGGTTTGAGGCAACAAATATTTTTTTTTTAATTGCACCCAAATATTGAAAATTAAGTTAACATGCATGAACAGGAGCATACGAGATTTTCTAATTTTTTTTTCTTGGTGCTGCATAAGCAAGTGTAATGGACCTTCCCTCAAAATTGGGCAGGAGAAAGGTCCTCCCAATTACTAAAACAATCCAGTACGCACTCAGTTCGATACGATGACAAACAATAAATATCTGGTGAGGCAGTGGTAGGTTATCTTGCCTTAATTTTGTTGCAAGATTGCACTTGAACCACATTGCAGACTTTGTCTCAAACAATCTAGATTTAGCCTGTGTTCCATATTGTTTTACCTTAAATATTGAGTTAAAAGAATGGAACTAGACCAAACTATCAGAGCTGTAAACCTCTGTACATTCTGCTCCGGGAAGATTGAGAAACTATGCTGGTTACTATATGTTTTTCTATCATATTGTGGTCTTGTAGATCATGACAGGTCGTTATAATGAGTTCTGCAGTTTACTTATCAAAAAAAAAAGTTCTGCAGTTTCACGTACATTTTTTTGGATGCATGTGTTGTTAACTATCTTTATCACCACCTGACAAAATATATATATATATATATATATATAGTTGGGAATTGTGCCTCAAATTCTTAACAATTAGGTTTCTATTTTAGAGTTGTATTATGATAGAAAATTTCTTATTAAGCAAGTCTTGGACTCTAAGAAATTGTAATCCTTGTCCAACAAGAAATTGGGTTTGGAACTCTATAAGTAGGCACCTAGGTTATGGGTTGAGACTTATGAGATTGAGAGAGATGTAATCTCAAGAGGGAATTGATGGCTAGAGATAGTGTGTGGGTTAGTAGAGTAAGAAAAACACCGGTGGCACTAGTAGCGAGAAGATAGGATCGTGGAGTGGAACATGGTGAAAAGACATGTGCGTGGTGTTGGTATTCTATTATCCTAACACATCTAGGAATCATAGTGGAATTTCTTCTCATCCATGGATGTAAGACGGTTTTGGCTGAACTGTGTTATTTCTAGTTTTTGTGTGTGATTGATTTGTTGGCTTTCTTTGGAACTATTTGTTCACATGCTTCCACTGCCCTAACCTATATATATATATTGGTAAATAAAAATGTGTACGAGGTTTGTTGGTTTTTTAGTCTGGTCGCACGCTAGTGTCAAATGGTTATTACAAGACAAAGCAATTTGATTACGACTGGGGGTATGGTATGTGTGGAAGAGAGAAGGGAAGCCAGACTCCTTATTTAAAATGTAAATTCATATATGTGTTGTATGTATATATGTATTAAGTTTTTTAAAGACTTTTAGGTTTTTATAGAATAGAAACTAAATTGGAATATGAACTCGTTGTGTGCTTTGCCCATTCCATCTCCATGTGGTAATTATTGAAAATTACTAGTGTAATTAGATTTTTGACATTTTATAATTTTTTTGCCCAAACTATTTCTTTATTTTCTTTCTTCTTTTCAGGTATAAAATCATTAGAGCAGCGGCCGGGAGGAACCATACTGTTCTAGTAACTAAAGATGGCCTCTCATTATCATTTGGCTCGAATAAACATGGACAGTTGGGTTTAGGCTCACTTAAAAATGGTATGTTTTCCGCACCACTTCCCGTAACCAAACCAAAAATGAAAAAAATAATGTTTTGCTATAACAATATCTTATAATATTAAAATTTTCTTTGATGAAAGAATATGTGACTTTTGTAAGGTTGAGTCACAACCACCAAATTGAACTTATTCTAAATCTACTTGTATTGATTTAATATTACTCGTTTTTGTTGACTTCCCTTCCCTATTTGAGAAAAATTTCGGTGAAGGGAAGACTAATTATATGGCCATTTAATTTTTTTCATTTAGGTCATGAGAAGTGATCTTGAGGCATGTGATATTGTTTTTAATGGTCTGTTTGGTAAGATGAAAGAATGGAAGGAAAGGGGTGAAGTATAGAGTTCTCATGGTTGGTGGTAGGGAAAGGAAAAAGAAGAGAGAAATGGCCTTTTCTTTAGGAGTGAAAAGGTTTCCATTTATGTTTTGGCACTTCAAAATGGCAATAATCTTCATTTAATATGTAGTGGTATGATGGTAAAATTGCCTAATGCCATTTGTTTTTCTTCCTCCATTCTTTTCTTTTCAACCAAACAGAAAAAATGAAAGGCTTCTTTCTTTCCCTAGGGAAATATCTTGCATCCTTCTCGCCTTCCTTTTTCATCCAATTTCATTCTTTAGGCGAAAAAGAGTTAACGGATATTGTAGAAGGGCATTATATGATGGTTCTTGTATTTTTTTTTTTTCAATCTCCAAAAGAGCTTGTCAAGAGTTGCGGAAGCCAATGGGCTGAAAGATATAAGAAAGACGCAAAATTGTTGGGTGTTTTATCATCAGTATTGTACTGATTGTTGTATTATTGTAGTTGTATATAATCGAGAGCGCTGTCATCAACCAGAACTTGACATGTTTAACCCCCAAGGCCTAACAACTAGTGTTGCTTGGTCATCGAATGAAGTTGTCCTTCAGAATTTATATGCCATTTAAAAGTAGACATGATTATTTTTGGTACAAGATAAGGAGGCTTTGATGATGATGTAATTTTATTCTCTTTAATGTATGAAACCTGATAATAAATGATTTATGTTTTTATTTTCATCAAAGATGAGTTACTATTTATGTTCCTCTGGTATGGGCAAATTAGAAGAGAGGGGTTGGGGTTGGGGTGAAGATGATGGAGTTTAAGCTCCTAGAGGAACTAGAACTTAAGCACGTGGTATCACTACGAATCTGCCTTCATAGCTAAGCTGGCTGGCATCTTAAGGGGTCAGAATTGTTATAAGTTATGACTATGAGCCATGATAAAGTTTCGTGACTTCTGTTCCTGTAAAATTAGGGGTTGATATTTCTAGAAAAACTAAGAATTTCCACATGAGATCATTTTCATCATTCTGTTTTTTTACATTATAAAGAGGGTAAGATTGATTGATAGGATTCATGTTGGGCAGTGTTAAATCTCCTGTGTCAGGAGGTTCTTTTGAACTATCGTGTGGTTAAGCTTTGTTATTCAAATTGAAAGGAAAAATTCACAATCTGGTTGTGAATTTAGTCATTGTTTGTGGTAAAAAAATTGTCAATGGTAAGAGGCCAATAATTAGCCTAGATGATGCAAGGAAACCGAGATAGATGGATTGATGAATTTCTGATTGATGCGGATTGCAGCAATTGTCAATGCATTGATGAGGTATTATTACCTTTGTAATTGTGAGATGAGGACATCTCTACTATATAAAGGGGGAAGTTGAACTCCAAGTGCATGTAAGTAGGTTTGGAAGCAGCAAGCTATAAGGTATGGCAACGGTTAATTGAAAATGACTTGAATTATTGATTGTGTTAGAATTATTGTGTCATAATATGACCCTTATAGAAACATCGCCACAGTATTGAGTTACAATTCATCCGTTGGTGTGAAAACTGCTTCTTGCTGCCTCCCTGGCATCTTCCCATTTTTAGGTCCTGAAACACATTTTTTTCTTCATAGGAGGGAAAAGAAAAATGTGAGAGAACCATGTTGAAGGGACTTGGTAAAGTGACTTTGTAACTTCAGGAGGGGAGGCCCTAGATGCATTAGTGATTGGCACATAGGGTAGAAGTGGGTAAGGGCATGATTTTGATTTGAGTAAGGGTACGATGATATGTCTAACACCACTCCTGATGTAGTACTTTATTAGTTACCCACGTCTTTTTTTTTTGGACTTGTAATGTGCATAATGTGCATATGTACTGGTTTTGGAGGCCTATTGATCTAAATCTGTTTCATTATTTTGGGTTTACTGAGAGTAGAGTGGAACTGTCGAGTAGGATTCATGTAGCCTTCTGATAGTTGTAGAGATGTGGCTTTTCTGACTTGGGGTTTGATGTGAATAAGGTACAAAGAACTGTCTAATATCCTTCCTTATGTATAACACTGTATTTTAATATATATATATATGGTTTCAATGATGCATACATTTTGGTGACACAAGCTTGATAATGAATTTATTGGCAAATCAGCTTATAGCAAGTATGCTTGCCTTTAATTTTGTTTCATATTTTAGGTTTTCCCCATGTGATTCAATGAGCATCCATCTCTAGATAACCTTTTAAACTTAGAACGATATTGGTGACTTCTAATTCAGTTTTATAGTGTTCCAGATACCATGTACCCAGTTGTTGAGTTTCAAAGAGCATGGGCCCGATATTGCTGCATATGAGACTTTGTATAAATTTGAGCCGGTTTGCGAACTTTCTATTTTTATGCATTTTCTTTCTCAAGCTAATAGCATCTCGAAATTTATTAAATTTGAATGTTTTAAATCTTCAACATGATATTTATAATTGCTTGTTGCATTGGTAAATACTTGGGCTGTCTTGTGTGAGAATGCGGGTTTGAACTTTGAATCATCAGAGAAGCCACTTTGTGCAAATAATGTCAATGCCAGGAATGAATCTGGTCTACACCTCCCACCTTCATCGATTAATGAGACCACACTTGATAAGGACATTTTAATATTAAAGAATGCCAAAGTTGTTCTC